>QANZ01039552.1:15595-37560 GCA_003254925.1 Chamaecrista fasciculata
TGAACATTTTTTATGAACAGTGCGTTTTTTTTTTCATAATTTTTAGGATTTATTTTTAATTTTTGGATGAAGGTTTAGGGGGAGAGAAAAATAATAATGATGTGTAAAAAATTGCTGTGTAATTTTTTTTTTAATTTATGGTGATGTGTAATTTTTTTAGAGTTTAGGGTTTAGGGGTTTAGAGTTTTAGAGTTTAGGGTTTTTAATATTTTTAAGGACTAAACTGTAGTGTTTGAAAGAGTCTTGGAACACTTTACAATTTTATTTTGAGGATTTGAGACTAATTTGTTTGTAGTGGACTTGAATGAAAATTGTAGTTGAATATAGAGATTTTTTGATAAATCATAGATGTTCATTTGTCTTTTGAGGTTCTAAGGACTATTTTGATAAAGATCATAAACTTTTGGGATTAAAGTGTAATTAAATCAGGACCTATTCAAAAGAAATCTTATGAAAAGGAGAAAAATCTATAATATTAGAATTCTAAAGACCATTTTATAATTAATTCTTTATGTTTTGATCCCTTTTAGTAAAGAGAAAGGACTTAAACGTATAAGAGAAGACTTTTTGGGAGATTTTTGACATTTTAACGTACATTTGCCGTTAAATCCTAACAAAAAAAAAACCAAAGGGGACCAAATCGCTAACGGAGCAAACCACGGGGTACCCCAATGCAAAAATTTTTCTTTCAGGGTACCAAAGGAGAACCGCCCCTATCCACAGGGTACCAAATTGTAATTTACCAAAAAAAATTTATAGGTCTATAAAAAATAGTAATAAATTTCGTTGGTCAAATAAACAGTCGCGCAACATATAATGGAGGAAAAAACCTTTGGCGCCGAAACTGAGATAGCAGAAGGAGGAAGACGATTGGTTTGTTTATTGAAAAGCAAAAGCAGTGAGCAGTGAAGAAAAAGCAGAGAGAGAGAGATGAGAGACTCTGTGCTTCCTTTCCAACTCTGTCGCCAATTCCTTAGTTCTTTTCTTGTAATCAGAGCAATTCAAAAGGCTTCATCCCTTGCCTCTCCTCGCAATCAAAGTATCTTGTTCGCACAATACATATACATGTTTCTTTTCACCGCCCTCACTCTTTGCGATCCAACCCCGACTCCAAACCCTAATCGTAATTTCTGCCATTTTCGACTCGAGATTTGGTGGTGGTGGTGGTGGAACTGGCGCTGGTGGAGCCATGGCGGCCAGTACGAGCGGCACCAAGGGCGTCTTCGGCGTCCCCCGGCCGCCGTCCCGGAGGATGACTCGGATGCCGACCAGGAATGTGGAGTTGCAGAATGAGGAGAATCCTGTTGATAGTGAGATTGTGCCTTCCTCACTTGCTGTCATTGTCCCCATTCTCCGAGCAGCCAATGAAATTGAGCAGGAGAATCCTAGAGTTGCCTATCTCTGTCAGTACATCTTACTTGTCTTCTTGGCTGTTTACTATTTGTGTTTTTTTTTTTTTTGTTTAAATTTTGAAAGCTTTTTATTCCAAGGCCATTGTTAGGATTAAGTTGACATTTAGAATTCAAACTTAGACTAGTTCTAGTAATATAGCCTTTATTAACCTCCGAGTTGTCTTTCCCATCCAATTTTAATAGAAATAATCGTGTGAATTGTAAAATGATGCATTTTAAACAATAGGGGCAAGCTAGTTTTAGGTCTACCATATAGGAGCAAACTGTAATTTTACTTGTGTGGGTGTGAGGCATTTGAAATTTTTTAAAAAAGAGTTCACATTGTTTGTTTGGTTGTTATTCTTGCTAGGATTTTTTTGGTTGAAAATAGAATTTATTAACGAGGAGAAGGAACAGTACAAAATTGTGAAAAGAGGGACATAGATCCTTTGCAAAAAAAATAAAATGACCAAGGCTCTTCAACCTTAAAGGGCCACCTTCCAATCCTTTGAAAATCCACAAGGGACACTCTATAATGAAATTTTTAGCTAAAACCCACATGGAGGACATTAAATTAATCGTACACCAATCAAGATCTGGCAAAAGATAAAGGGAAGCAAGAGATACCAACCTTTGCCACAATTCATTTGGAGTAGCTGAGGTGCTGTTAAAATTACTGATGACCGCTTTAGTCTTTAGATAAATAGCTTAAATAAGAGCGCGTGCTTCAAGTATGCCCTAATGAGTATAATTTTGCTCAAAATTGTTGCAAACAAATTGCACCTCAGTTGTTTTTGAGTTTTTCTTGGCACTTATTTATATGAGATTCAGTTTTGATCATATGGGAATTAGTTAAATTCAGCTAATAGAGAATTAGAGGCTTTGTAATCTGTAAGCAGTAAGCACTAATTATGAGTTAACCCAATAACATATGTCAAGGTACTTTTTTACTTGAATTTATTCAAGGATATAATGTAATAATGAGCTTGCTGTGTTTGTCTATTTAGGCCGCTTCCATGCGTTTGAGAAGGCTCATACAATGGATCCTAATTCAAGTGGGCGTGGTGTTCGACAGTTCAAGACCTATCTATTGCATAGACTTGAAAGGGTATGTGATTAATCTTGTTTTGTTGCAGTTATTTTCATTCTTGAAGGTGGTATTCTTGCTTCTCATTGTTGTCTATGAGATGGTGATCAAGATGTCCATTATGTTGATTCATATCTTAATTATGGGTGTTAGCATCAGATCTTTTTCCTTTTCTTAATAATTTTTTCATTTATCAGGAAAAATAATGTTAGCACTTGGCGCCAGAGTATAATTATTTTGGGTGCTTTAGTTGATCAAGATAAACTATAGTTACTGCAATTTTCTACCTAAAACTAGTAGTTCTTATCTCGAGAATTTCACTTTATTTATTGGTTGCAGGAAGGAGAACTTACTGAAAGGTGGACCACAAAAACTGATACCAGGGAACTGCTATCGTACTACCAAAAATATTATGAGGAAAATGTCCGAGAAGGCGAATTTACCAAAAAACCGTGAGGCTTGATATTTATTGAATTAATGATTTTTTTTAAGGAAAAGTCTTGTAAATTAAGTAGTCATGTTATAACCTATAGGTTAATAGTTATTATCATCTAAAACTCTTGCAGTCATCTTATCATGTTATAACCTATAGGTTTGCGTTATTTTCCATGCCTTATTCTTTTAATGTGCTTCTTGAAGGGAGGAGATGGCTAAAATTATTCAGATTGCCACTGTGCTGTATGATGTGCTGACTGCTGTGGTACCTCCTAGCAGTATTGATGCAAAGGTTTGATCCACTTGACTAGATTACCGTTAACATAAATTTTGTAGAGTGATTCTTAGATATAGACAGGGCTGATATGATGACGTTCTTTTTTAACAGACAAAAATGTATGCTGCGGATGTTGAGAATAAAAGGGGACAATACGAACATTATAACATTCTTCCATTATATGCTGTTGGTGTTAAACCAGCAATCATGGAGCTTTCAGAGGTTTGTATTTTTGGAATCACATGCAATGGCAGTTTTACTTCTGCCAATGACTGTCTCCCTGAAATTTTACTTTTTAATGTGCTTGTCTTATTTATTATGAAAATATAGATCAAAGCAGCACTTCATGCTCTACGTAAGGTGGAAGGTCTTCCCATGCCCATAATTCATGCAAGAGTTGCTGTCTCTAGTGATGGTTCTGCAATGCCTATGGAGAGGGTTATAAAAGTAAATGACATACTTGATTGGCTCTCGTCTATTTTTGGGTTTCAGGTAATATAATTTTTTCCCCAAGTTTCACCGAGTTCAAAATTATGTTAGTTGCTTATTTAGGAGAGAATTTGGGTTTATGCTTGTTTGTGGGTATGAAAGATGGTGCTGGATGAACACAATTTGGTTATGATAATCGTAACTGTGTGCAACATTTGATAAACCAAAAAACTAAACAATTTACAAATGGAAAATTATACAGTTGATTCCATCTAAAGCTTGAGTTACATACTTGGGAAAATTTCTATTAAATTCATATTTTAAAATGTGCAGCTGAAATATGTATGTGCAAACTTTATACAGTACAACAGTTTAGGTGGACATCTTATGCTCCTACTTCTCTGTATCTTTCCTCTTTTCTCTCTAATAAAAATTAGGAGAGTTGAGGGATTAATAGTTTAATATACCATGATTAAGGTTTTGGGATAGATTAAGTGGAGTAATTAGGAGAGTTGAGGGATTATACAGTACATTTTGTTCATTGTACGAACTATGAATTCTGCTTTACATTTTTGTCATGTGAATTTCTTATGAACCATCTCACCAAATCTTCTCTTGTATGTTTGGGTTACAAAGAAAGGAAATGTGGCAAATCAGAGGGAGCACCTTATACTGTTACTTGCCAATATTGATATAAGGAATAAGACTGCTGAATCTCACGAGGTGAACTATTTTTTCATGCAAACAGCTGTTGTTGTAGCAACTTTATATTGCACTTTACAATATAGATGATGATATGAAGCTTCTTGTAGCTTGAAGAAGACACAGTACAACAGTTGGAGTTAAAAATTTTCAAGAATTATAATTCGTGGTGTCATTATGTACGTTGTAAATCCAATCTTAGGTGAGTGTATTTGTTACTTTGAGATTGTAACTTGAGCCTAAGGAGGTGTTCTTAAATGAAGTTTCATAGAATATTTATTTTTCATTTTATTTAATTTCAGTGGGTACATTTTCTTTTTAATATTCAACAGGTTTCCACTAAATTGGGACAGACAACAACTACAGCTGATTTACATAGCGCTGTATCTTCTTATATGGGGTGAAGCTTCAAATATTCGCTTCATGCCTGAATGTATTTGCTATATTTTCCATAATGTAAGTTTTCTTGTCTGTCAAGCATTCTTAGTGGAGTATAATAATTCTTTTATTGTAGACCTTGCTTCTCATAAAATCATTTTACATTTAGTGTGAGTATAATATAGTTAATTACATAATCTTTTAAAATATAAGTAAATTATTCCCCTCCGGGAATGGTTCTCCCTTATTCCCTTATTCCTTCTAAATACTTGAAAAAAAAGTTAAGTATTTGCATACTGATCTGCTCACCCCTCGTCTTCTGAACATATCCTTGCGGATTTCCTTTTCGATGTGTCGAGGGAATGGTGAACTATACTTTTATATTAGCCCACCCATTTCACAGGCCTAATTCAACCAAGTTCGCCCATTTGACTGGGTGGAGCAAGGTAGCCCACGGGCTTGAGCCCGTTTTGGCTGTGCTAGTCTTAATTAAGGAGGATATCTTCTCCCTTTTTTTGTGCCCATTCTTTCCCTTCCCTTTTGTTCCCCGTCCCTCAACACTGAAAAAAAGTAAAAAACTGAAGAGAACTATAATTATCTAAGGCATCTTAATCTGAGACAAAGGGTTCATAACTGTTTTGGGTCTTCGGTAATGGCAATAAACCTTTGAGTACTTTCTTTTTTCCAAAGATGTGCAATGAAGTCTATGGGATTTTGCATGGAAATGTCCATCCGGTGAGTGGGGAAACATACCAAACAGCATTACGTGGTGAAGAATCCTTTCTGAAAGATGTTATCACTCCCATTTATGAAGTTTTGGCCAAGGTAATTCTCATCTGGCAAGAACTGAATTAACTTTGGTAAATGTTTGCAATCATGCATGCCTGAAACACATTTCTATATTTGGTGAATAGGAAGCCAAGAGAAACAACAAAGGGAAGGCAAGCCACACCCAGTGGAGAAATTACGATGATCTGAATGAATACTTCTGGTAATCATTTTCTAAGTTTAAACTGTTGAATTTAAAATCTTGGAATGACAATTTTTTTTGGGGTACGATTTGGATAACAAGAAGTTCAAATTTGTTCCATTTATAGGTCTAACAGATGTTTCAAGCTAGGTTGGCCAATGAACCTGAAGGGAGAATTTTTTAGGCATTCAGATGAGAAGCAACAAGCAAATGAGGTCTCTCTTTTTTCCTTCTGTCTGTATGCAAAATTTGTCATGTTTGGGTGCTATTCACAAATCAGAATTATGAACACTTATATTACATTATGTATACTGAAGTTGTAATTAGGTGTTCTCTTATGTGGCCATATCATGGTACTGGTTTGTTCTCCGTATTTGAACATTTTTTTCACACATAGTAAATGCTTCAATTCTGTGCCAGTATACTAATATGCAGGCAAATAAATTTTTACCCTATAACTGTTTATTGAGTTATTTATACCTGCATTGCTATAGAGGCATCCTGATGAGCTTAATGAAATTATAAAAGGAAAATGGAATATATGAAGTTGAAGTAAATTTTTTTTTAACCAGTAAAGTAGTTGATTAGCTAGGTTGTCAGCATATATAGTTTATGCTACAATTAAGGATTGATTACTAGGAAGTTTTATCAAAAGAAAAAGGATTGATTAGGAGGGAAGATTCCTGTAGTCAACTTTATTCTGCTTTCAATTATCTCTTTCTCCTGGTCCTGTATTTTTTATCATCTCTGTGCCCTGGTTTAACTTCTTCAATCCCTGGGAATTTGCATTCTTGAACATTTCAGTTTTCAAGGTATCTTACTAATAGATCTATGTCAATGAATTAGAAACTCTATTTTCTCTTCTTAAAATTGTCTATCCCCTACTAAAGATAGGAGAGTTTGTCATGTTAACGTTTTAAGGTGTACTTACATGTAAATCCTTTTAGCATTCCCTTTATTTCTTCTCCTACTAGAGAAACTTTCCTTCTTGAAAAACCCATTTGAAATTCTAGAGCTCTGTCAAAGTCAAATAATCTATTTGTACAGCAATACTCAATAGAGTTAACGCAAATGACATATTGCGAACCCATAGATGGATAGACCATTCTGCTTTATCTCCTAATATCTTTATTATGTACATTAGGGCTGAATCAGGATTCAGGAGTACATTTATTCTTACCTTGCCACGTGGCTGCTTTTTTTGTGGAATAAAATATTCGGGGATTTTGGATGGAGTTAGGTGTGTCAGAGCTCCTTGGGAATTCTTTAAAGTAGTTTCTTTTTATTCAGTTCAAATGTTTTGGCTGGATGAGAAAGGGTTCCAAAACTTAGCGTTTCCAGTTTCTTGTTTTTTTGGCCCTTGAGGTATTTATTAAAAAGTGATTCAGTTACTTTGGCTTTCTATAGGTCCTTTAGATGTATATGGTTAGCCTACTTGTGTAGTTGTTCTTACCACTTCAAAAATAAAAAATTTTCATCAAACATAATATTCCTGATATGTATTTACGCACATGATCTGATGCATTCACATCACTCCTAAGATCTTTTTCTAAGGCAACACTTCTTATGTCAGGGTCCTAACCAATCTGGCTCTGGAGCTGGGAAAAAGAAGCCCAAAACAAATTTTGTGGAAGTCCGTACATTTTGCCACCTGTATAGAAGTTTTGATCGTATGTGGATCTTCTTTATATTGGTCTTACAGGTAAATCTTAAACCTGGGCTTGTGGTATAGTTTTACAACTTCACATGAAGGTCATTTTTTAAATTACTGAATTTCAGGTTATGATAATTGTTGCATGGAGTTCTGGGGGACCTCTTGCTTTGTTCTTTGATGACAATGTATTAAGAAGTGCTATGAGCATTTTCATTACTTACGCTTTTCTCAACTTTCTTCAAGGTATTTGATTCCTATTTGTCTGAATTTTGTTTTACTTTTTCATAAATGAATAATATTTATTAGGGAAGAATACAGCTTGGGAATATCCTTCTACCTTACAGAAGATCCAAAAGGCTGATAATATTTGAGCTTTGAAAAGAATTATAAAAATTCCCCGAGATAAAGCTTCACAGAGGCTATGTGTAACAGATCACTTTTCTGTCTTTAAACTCCAAAGAGTTTATAAAGCTCTGTTTAAATGCTGAAAGAAAGGTGTAAAAAAATTGTTTTTCTTTTCTCTTGAAGGTCAATGAGTTCCTTGACAAAGAAAAATAACCATTATAAATTGATTTAGTTACCCATGTGATAGAGACCCAAAAGACCTTGGGGAACCCTCTCTCAAAAGCTAGCTATTAAAGGGGGAGAACCAAGACACTTATGTACTCCACCAAGTATCCCATTCTACTTGATGTGGGACTTAGGCATCCCATCCTACCTAAGTCCCTATCACCATACCGGAGTTCCCACAAAATTTATTTGCTTGGGTCTTGGTATGGCGCAAAATAAGTTTTCCCTTGTCATTCTTTCTGAACAATTCCTGTAGGCTGAGGTCCAGGTAGTCAAATATCCAATTTGTATACATGCGTGCGTATAGTACATTTCATGTCTACTTTAAAAATTAATAGATGAGAAAGAATTTGACAATGATTGGTCTAATATTTTTATACAGGCTGGATCTAGGTACTGTAGTAACTTACTTTCCATTATTCTCACAAGTGCAGCAGCTTTTGTTGGCTGGAGAATACTAGTCACAGCAAATGTCATAATTTCTTATTTTATCTTATCTTCTATGTGCAGTAACTCTGGATATTGTTCTTACTTGGAATGCCTGGAAGAATATGAAATTTACCCAATTGCTGCGGTATTTTCTGAAATTTGTAGTAGCAGCTATTTGGGTTGTAGTTTTTCCAGTCTGTTATTCTCGTTCTGTTCAGAGTCCATGGTGGCTCACACAATTCATCACCAGTTGGGCTGGGGATTGGGGGAGCCAGTCACTTTACAATTATGTTGTTGCAATATATCTATTGCCAAATATAGTGGCCGCAATACTATTTTTCCTTCCACCATTGAGGAGAAAGTTGGAGCGCTCAAATATGCGAATCATCACCCTTTTTATGTGGTGGGCTCAGGTGAAAAAGACTAGCATTTACTGCATAAATACCCAAATTTAGATGCTTGACCGCTAATTTTGGTATCTCTATTATATTGAACTTTAAATGGAACATTATTTATCTTAAATTGATGATATTGCAGCCAAAATTGTATATCGGCAGGGGAATGCATGAGGACATGTTATCACTGTTGAAGTAAGTGAAAGTGCAAGTTGCATTTTCTTTTTTTCACCATTCAGTTTTATTGATAGATTTAGGAGGTAGTGGAGGGTGAAGGGGAAGAAAATATTTTCTGAAGTATTACAATTATGAATATGTGAAAGAATTTGTATCTTGAAGCAATTTCCTATTTTTTGAAGTTTCCTCAATTTTTTTTTGAGATGTCTTGGCCTATACATGTTAGCGACATTTGGATTATTTACAACTTTTCTTAATACCTTTAATCATGTTATTCTCACCATCGCTATTCTTTAGATGTGGAAAAAGAATTCCTGGAAAAACTTCTCTTGAACTAAACACTAGCTTGGGTCATTGGTTCTTTGCCACATATATGCAACTTCTATTACCTGATCCCTCCTTTTTGCGCTAAAAGATCTTTAATATGGCAGGTATACCCTATTTTGGATTATGCTGCTGATTAGTAAGCTAGCATTCAGCTACTTTGTGGAGGTAATATCATTAAATTTGCTGCAGAGTTTTATGCCTTTTTCGAGTAATAGAGTGTGTGACTATGTACATAAACATATTTGTGATTGTTGGTTAAGTTTATACTATTAAAATGAACTAATGAAGGTCAGAATCTCCACTCTGCTGGGATCAGGATAAGCAATTATATGCAATTTACAATGTGATTGATTTTTATTTTTTAATTATGTTCATACTCATTGATAATTATGGGAGAATTAAATAAACTTAAACGAATCCTTTGATATTCCCTCAATCAATAAATGACAAATAACAGAAAATAGGCAGTGTACTTGTCTTTATACTGTTTATCTCAAGTATAGTACTTATCTTCACTCGGCCTTGCACTTTTCTGGTGCCTCTTATCTAAGGAGTTTTATAAGTGTGGCGCCTTCCTCCTTTGTGTACCTTGATATTAGTTTGTAAAGTCATTGTTTTATACAAATTGCTCTCTCTAATAGGCAAAAGTCAATCCAGTCAAGAGTAATGACTTTCTGTCATAGTTGTATCCTTCATGCTCTAGCATTGAAGGACAAATCTTTTGGGTACAATCATGTAGTTGCATTTCCTCCAATATATGGTGGGGGCATAATGAAGTTAGGCCAACTTCCTTTTGTTTTGTGATTCATTGTTCTGTTATTTCGCTTTCTTAGAGTATTCCTGTTTTGGCTGTTTATCCTCACTTACATGTTCCTCTCTCTCAATAAATTTTTTTCCTTTATCCATTTTTTTTTTATTGTGTATGACACTGACCCATCACTTGGAGGGTACCTGGGAATGGACCTATTCAAGAGCAAGACATTTTAATGCTAATACTTTGCTAAAACACGCCATTCTGGACCATCCTGCATTCTATAACCATCACCTTGCAGTTGCACGATGTCCCTTAGAACCCAAATTCCCTAACCTGCGTAGCTTCCTTGGCTTCAGAGCATGGTTTCAAGGTGGGTTAGAAAGCTCCGAGATCATGTTGGGAAAATATCGACACCAGACAAAGTATTTATCACTAATATACTCAGTTTTTCTGTATTACATTGATCCATCAACCTCAACTTATACTAATAGTATGAGAAAGACACTTGTACACTTTCTTTGTATGATGTGCCCTCCTATAATTTTAGTAACTATTTCTTTAACCTACAAGATGTACCTAACCCTAGATTATGAATACCTCTTGAGAGATAGAAAGATAAGAAAAAAGGGAACAATGTCTTGAATAATAAAATGATTTCCTCTGTCCAGATATGTACCCAAAATGTTTAGGATGAGATATTCTATATTAATTTGCTAACCTTAGAGATAGAAGACCAACAATATGCTGCTAGTGAGACTTTATATAGAACAGTAGAAATTTAAATGCCTTTTAACTGTCTGATATAAAATCTTATGTTTACATGTAAATCATAGACTTCTATGTTAATTTATTTGGTTACATAGTTAGAAACACTTTTTCTTCAATAAAAAAGAAAATATGTATATTTGGGAAAATTTTCTTGTTGTCGGCACTGTTAAATTCTTGCCATCACATTTTAATTGTGGTTTACTAATTGCCCCACTGTGTATATGAAATTTTCTGTAGAATTTTACTTCCTAGATATAATGAACCGATTTTTCCAGATATATCCCCTTGTTGAGCCAACAAAGTTAATCATGAAGATGCCAATAGATAACTACCAGTGGCATGAATTCTTTCCAAATAATGGTAACAATGTATTCTTATATTTTTATAACTCTATACACAGTGGATTTAGCTAGTACCAACTCACATTCTTCAAATGCTACAGAAACTCACAATGTGTGTATTGTCATTGCAATATGGGCTCCCATTATCTTGGTAAGTTAAGAAATGGAATTCTGAATTAAAATATATTTCTCATTTTTGTGCTGTAATTTATTCTGTTTTCATGTTTCATTGATATATAGGTATATTTCATGGATACTCAAATATGGTATGCCATTTATTCTACTATTTTTGGTGGGATAATTGGAGCTTTCAGCCATTTGGGTGAGGTGAGTGGCATATATATTGTAGCACTTGATCTTTGTGATTTTCTAAATTTCTTCTTTTGCCAAGAAAGAAAATTTTGATTGCAGTATTTGAGAACAAGCAAGGCCATGAAATCCATCATTACAGGAATCTGATGATATAAATATTTGCTTCCAATAATACTTGTAAAATTGTGTTTCCTGTGGTAAAATGGACTTTTTATTTGGGTATAAATGATAAATGTTTGCTGATTATTTCCTTATTTCAATTTTCATCTATAGATAAGGACATTGGGGATGCTGCGCTCCAGATTTGAATCTGTACCATATGCTTTCAGTGTTTGCTTTTTGCCTGAAAGAAAAAAAGACACTAAAAGAGAGGACTTGGTACTACATTTTATGGTTAAAATTTCAAGAGTTTTTGTTTATGATTCAATAATTAAAGTATATTGATTCTGGCTTTTTATTGAGAGTCGAAAACGTTGTATTATTTTGTTGGTGACTAAAGCAAACTGTTTTGTTTTCAGCAGGATCAATCATTTTTTGAACGGAGGAATATTGCATACTTTTCTCAGGTTTGGAATGAGTTCATAAATTCTATGAGGGATGAAGACCTAATCAGCAATAGGTACAAACTGATGCTTGCTTAGTAGAACATCTTGCATAAGAATGCATGGAATTCAAGCTTCTGATATATTTATATATTTTTATTCTGATTATCCAGTGATAGAGATCTCCTGCTTGTCCCCTATCGTTCGAGTGATGTTTCTGTCATTCAGTGGCCTCCATTCTTGCTTGCTAGTAAGGTATTTGGTTTGAACGACTGCTAAAAGTTAAAACTAAAATAATTGAACTCGATTGTCTAATACCTTTTTTTTTATCTTCCTTCTATATATGTGACAGATTCCTATAGCCCTGGACATGGCAAAAGATTTTAAGGGGAAGGACGATGATGATTTGTTTAGAAAAATCAAGAGTGATGAGTACATGTATTCAGCTGTTGCTGAATGCTATGAGACACTCAGGGATATCATATATAACCTTTTGCTGGATGAAGAAGATAAGATGTAAGAAGTATTTGTATAACCCTTTCCTAGATACTCCCCGCCAACCCAAAAAAGAAAAGGATGTATTTTATGTCAAACTTAGATTTTGAACTCTGTACCCTGCATATCAGAAAACAGACACACTTCATTATTTTCTGCTGCTTGACCATCTATATTTCTGTGTAGAAATCTTCATGACCATTTGTCCTCTTCAATGTATGAAACAGGGTAGTAAGGCGTATATGTGATGAGGTAGAAATGAGCATAGAACAGGGCACCTTTGTCAGAGATTTCAAGATGAGTGGCTTGCCTTCACTGAGTGAGAAGTTGGAGAAATTTTTAACTCTATTGGTAAATTTCCCATCATGTTTCCTGTTCTGAGTTTCCTTCTTGCAGATCATTTGTGGGAACCTTATTAGATCCATTCAGCACTTACAAATGTAGGTAATTTTTTTATTGATCATGGACAGAGAAAGGATGATGACAAGATTGAGGGGTTGAGGCCACAGATAATCAATGTCCTACAGGATATAGTAGAAATCATTATACAGGATGTTATGATTGACGGGCATATGTAAGTTTAAGAAATTTTAACTTGATAAGGATGTATGGTTTTCTTTTAACACTATAGTAGCCTTACTTACTGCTTTATGATATGGGTTTTGTGCTTCTCTTTCCAGAATATTGGAGACACCCCCTCAGCATATGGTAGATGATGAAAAGAAAGGACAGAGATTTGCTAACATTGACACATCCCTTACGAGGGACAAATCATGGAAGGAAAAGGTAGTCCTGACTCCTGACAACCACACTCAAGATAACACATTTATGGAACCATTCTTTTTACGTGTATTTATGTTCACCGATCTTTGTTTTGCTTCTCTGTAGGTTATTAGGCTTCATTTGCTTTTAACAACCAAGGAGTCTGCCATAAATGTACCCCAAAATCTAGATGCTCGCCGACGCATTACTTTCTTTGCAAACTCCTTGTTTATGAATATGCCAAAGGCTCCCAAAGTGCGAGACATGCTATCCTTCAGGTTAGTCATTGTGATGGGGTAATTTATTGAAAATGAAAAGAAAAATAGAATATGTTCTTAACTTATTTGAGTTTTCCTCTAGTGTTCTGACTCCATATTACAAAGAAGACGTTCTTTATTCTGATGAAGAGCTGCAGAAGGAAAATGAGGATGGGATATCAGTTTTGTTCTACCTAAGGAAAATATATCCCGGTATTTTTTCTTTTTCTTGTGTTAATATATACTTGCATTTTATGCCTCTTGACAACTGAACTCATTATATTGCCTAAAATATGTGTTGAGAAATCTAGAATTATTAAGAATTATCTTATTTCTTATTTTATCATTATCTTTATCAAATAGGATTAGATTATATTAGATTTCTTTAGTTATTATCTTTTTGAAGTAGGTTTAGGATTCCTAACTTTTTTATTTTGGCCAGAGGATTCCTAAGTTGATTAGGAATATTTTTCTCTTATTTAAGCCGTTGTAAAACTTTTTGTTTCGTGCCAATAATAATACAGATTTTGCTATCTAATTCTTAATAATATGCACTGCAGATGAATGGAACAATTTCCAGGAACGTGTTAAAGAATTAAAAGATGAATATGGTGAAATTGATGAGGCCGAGTTAACTCGGCAGTGGGCATCTTACAGAGGACAGACTCTCTATCGAACAGGTTGAGATCATGGCGAATACTATTTTTTTTAATTGGTACATACATAGGTTTCTATTTAATCATTATATTTTTGTCTTCTTGCTAGTGAGAGGAATGATGTACTACAGGCAAGCTTTGGACCTTCAATGCTTCCTAGAATATGCCGGAGACAAAGGTTAGTTTCTTTTTTTTACTCCAAGTCCCCAGATGTGGCAGAAGCCATTCATTCAATGTTGAACTAATTGTTGTTCCCTTTGCAGCTATTTTTGATGGCTACCGGACCTTGGATTTTAGTGAGAAAGATAGGAAGATCCATTTAGATCGTGCACAAGCTTTGGCTGATTTAAAGTTCACCTATGTTGTTTCTTGTCAGATGTATGGTTCTCAGAAAAAATCCCAGAGTCAACGAGACAGGAGCTGCTATACTAACATTCTCAATCTGATGTTAATGTGAGTAAATATGACCATTTGCTGAACTGTAGATGATTCCTTGTATAATGTCGAATTGAAAGCATCTATAATGATGTAAGATGCCGTGCAGGTATCCAGCTCTTCGTGTTGCTTACATAGATGAAAAAGAAGAAACAGTTGAAGGGAAACCTCAAAAAGTCTATTACTCTGTTCTTGTCAAGGGAGGGGACAAGTATGATGAGGTATAAACAAAGGTCTAGTAGGTGGTTTTCTTGTCATTTCTGATTCATGCATATCTGCTGAAAGAAGATCGAAATTAAGTCATTTAGTTGTTTGCCTATTGTTTGGAGCACTTTAAAACCTTCCACCTGTTCTTTACCTTGGAAAAGTTGTCTATTATGAGATCTAATAAATATGTAATGACCGATTTGTCATTGTGAAATTGGAAATGAAACTTACAAAGTACCTTCCTAGGATTTCAACTTTTTGGCACAGACATGTATGGTTTTGCGGCTTTTTCAATGTATTTTAGTTCCCGTCATCTCCCAGTTCTCACCAATAGTTTTTTGACTAGATTCTTTTTTAATTTCTTTAGTATCAGTGGCCTGTAATCAAGATTTCTTGCTTTTTCACTAACGGATGTAGATCTTTTCAACAATCAGATCTCTTTAAATTTTTGCATGGCTTACATTTTCTGTTTTCTTTCTAACTTCTTGAAGCAATATACATATGTTCTAGTATTTGTTGATAAAGCTTTTCCCTGTTACTTATCAATGAAACTACCAAGGATTTCTATTGTTCACATTCCAAAGCTATACAACTATTTCTTAATCATATTTTGTTGGATGTGGGGCCTGCATCAGTCACGGTTACACAACACTGATAATTGATGACCTCTGGATAATGTCAATGTTCTTGTTTTGAAGCATGATTTTCTAATGCAATACATCTGTGCTGCATTACTAGGAAATATACCGCATCAAGCTTCCTGGTTTTCCAATAGATGTTGGCGAAGGAAAGCCTGAAAACCAAAACCATGCCATTATATTTACTCGTGGAGAAGCCCTGCAGGCCATAGACATGAATCAGGTTTTTTCCTTTTCTTTTTGGTGTAGACTAAGATTAAAGATGCATAATGCTACTTAAACAGTGGTCACTGTCAACTGTGTGCAATTTCACTTGCTTTTATCATACTCAGGAAGAAGTATATCGGTGGGTGGAGAGTTGTAACTACAATGGTTGTGTAATAAGCATTATCCATATAGTCACTGACTCACTATAGTTTAGTCGCTTATTTGTAAATTTTCTTTTTAAGGATAATTACTATGAAGAAGCCTTCAAAATGAGAAATGTATTGGAGGAATTCCAAAAATCTCAAAGTGGCCGACGGAAGCCCACCATATTGGGTCTGAGGGAGCATATTTTTACTGGAAGGTCAGCCTTGTGATAGTATCAAAGCACTAAATTTGATTTAATTAGATTGTATTGTGTCCTTGTCTTATTAAATATTACATATCACAACGTCCAGTCCAAGCTCACTAATTTTTGTTTTTCAGTGTTTCATCACTTGCTTGGTTCATGTCAAACCAGGAGACCAGCTTTGTGACTATTGGTCAGCGAATTTTAGCAAACCCTCTAAGGTTAGTCCAGTCCCAAATTGCCTGACTATTTTAATATGAAAATACTTTTAATATTGTCATAAGGAATGTTTGGATTTTTCATCCTGGGTTTTCTCTTTTGAGTCTGTTTGGCCCTGCTTTCTTCGTTGTTTCCTCCATTTGGTCAGCTGGCTAATTCTTAGAAATATTAACAGAGGCAAGTGGTCGGGCATTTTTCTGCCTATTCTCCTCTTTTGGTTGCTTTCTTTTACTTTAGCCGTAACATCTCTTGCCAAGAAACGACTTGTTCACCTCCTGAACTTTAGGTCTTGAGTTTACCGCAAACATTGTGATATTTTCTTTACCAACTTCAGTTGAATGAATTATTCCATGTTCCTTGCTGTTATAGGGTGCGATTCCATTATGGGCATCCTGATATATTTGATAGAATCTTCCACATAACAAGAGGTGGCATAAGCAAAGCTTCAAAAGTAATAAACTTAAGCGAGGACATATTTGCAGGTACTTCTAGGCTTAGCAGAAATTGAGTGATCAAATGATGGAACTTGTTGACTTAGTGTGCTAATAATATCCACAGGGTTTAATTCAACTCTACGTGGGGGATTTATCACACATCATGAGTACATCCAAGTTGGTAAAGGGCGTGACGTGGGCATGAATCAGATCTCACAATTTGAGGCTAAGGTTGCAAATGGAAATGGAGAACAAACATTAAGCCGTGATGTATATCGACTCGGACGACGGTTTGACTTCTACAGGATGTTGTCATTCTACTTCACAACAGTTGGTTTCTATTTCAGTACCATGGTAACCTATCCAATGTTATTATTTTGTCTTCAGAGTTGATAGTTGCTGTTAACTATATACACACGTACCAATATGACTTGTCAGTCAATTCTTCTCTTATTGGAGCTATGATGTATGAATATATTTTTGAAATGCTCATATGGGAGGGATATCTGGAAGATGTCACTGAGTCTGCTGAGAGTCTTGCTTCTATGGTGTAAAATGGGATTAAGTTTATATCAGTATTTTGATGTGGTTTTCCTTTTTCAGGTAACCGTGCTGACTGTATATGTGTTCTTATATGGGCGTTTATATATGGTTTTGAGTGGAGTTGAGGAAGAGCTTCTTCGAAATTCAACCATACAACAGAGTAAAGCCCTTGAAGAGGCCTTGGCAACCCAGTCTGTTGTTCAGTTGGGCTTCCTGCTGGTACTGCCCATGGTTATGGAAATTGGCTTGGAGAAGGGTTTTCGGACTGCCTTGGGTGATTTTATCATCATGCAACTGCAGCTGGCCCCTGTGTTCTTTACCTTCCAGCTTGGAACAAAAGCACATTACTATGGGAGAACACTCTTGCATGGAGGCTCTAAATATAGACCGACTGGTCGGGGATTTGTTGTATTTCATGCTAAGTTTGCTGACAACTACAGAATGTACTCCCGAAGTCACTTTGTGAAGGGCTTGGAGATCCTTATACTCTTAATTGTTTATGATGTTTATGGGAAGTCATATCGCAGCTCAACTCTATATCTATTCATTACAATCTCAATGTGGTTCTTGGCTGTTTCCTGGCTGTTTGCTCCCTTCTTGTTTAATCCCTCGGGTTTTGACTGGCAAAAGACAGTAGATGATTGGACAGATTGGAAAAGGTGGATGGGAAATCGTGGTGGTATTGGTATCTCACCTGACAAAAGTTGGGAATCTTGGTGGGAGGAAGAAAATGAACACCTGAAATTCTCAAATTTCCGGGGAAAAGTAATGGAGATAATACTTGCATTTCGCTTCTTTATGTACCAGTATGGAATTGTCTATCACTTGGACATAGCTCATCATAGCAAGAATTTAATGGTACCGTAACTCATGTTATGCTATTCTAATAATGATAGCTAGTCTTGTGGCACGATCTTACTAACTTCCATTTTCTTTTTAGGTGTTTGGACTTTCTTGGGCAGTTTTGGTGACTGTTCTTATCGTGCTAAAGGTACCTAATTGCTAATCAGAGATCATGATTGACTGCAATGAATATCACGATTTTTTTAATGATTCATGACTTACGAGTTGTGTAATATAAAATGGTTTTTGTTATGGAGTCCAATATAAAATGTTGTTGTATAATAATGGTTTCTATAGTTTAAATTTTAGATGTAAAATAGTTTTTTCCATTGAAATTAAAAGTACCATATATACTACTATTATTCAGCTGTCTTTTGATTGTTTAGTTTCCCTTTTCATATTCTTTTTATCTGCTGTGGTTTGCAACTATGTACTAATTCATTGTGGCCATCAGATGGTATCCATGGGCAGACGAAGATTTGGCACTGACTTTCAGCTCATGTTCCGTATTCTCAAGGCACTTCTCTTTCTTGGCTTCATGTCAGTCATGACTGTATTATTTGTGGTGTGTGGGCTCACCATATCAGACTTGTTTGCTGCCATTCTTGCCTTCATGCCTTCTGGATGGGCTCTTATTCTGGTAAGTATAAATTTCTGCATATTCTATAAATACTATCTAAGAATATCTTTTTTTTTTCTTTTTACGTTATTATTAGACATATCTCTTAGCAAAATCAAAGAAATAATTACTTTAAATTTCATTTTCTGCTTTTGAGTCCCTACAGACGATGATTATATTGTAGGAGCTATTGAAGGGGTTAATATTTGGATGTTAGTAGTTTTCTTTTACTTGAAAGTTCCAATAGGCAATATTTAGCGATTAAGTCTTTTAAGTTCTGAACTCTTACATTGATCTTCTTCGTCAGCTTCAAATTTCATGCATTTCTCTCCAGTTGTTTCTTTTAAGGAGTGCTACTTTTCAGAACCTGTTAAAAGTTAATACTTATGTGACATATTGTAGGATCAATTCCTACTAGACCATTTCTGATGTTTGCTTGGGTCAATGGAATAATATGCCTTGAAATATAATGTCCATGACGTTAAGAACTTCCATGTTTGGTATGCAGGTATCTTAGTTTCCGAGTACATGGAAACATATATACATATATGATGATGATGATGATAATTGGAGTATGAAATATAGAAAAATAAATATCCCTACCTATGTTGATAGCGACATATACAAGACATAGTTAAAATTGTTCTTGTTGCTAAGCTCAAACACTTGATAATTAAATAGGTTTTAACTTTTAAGTACTTGCAAAACTGAAATTTCTGACATACCAAAGACAAATCAAGTATCAGCACCTAATTTGCTGAAAACTACTGAGATTCTTTTTTTGTTTGAATGTCAAGATTGCTCAAGCATGCAAGGGATTCTTGAAGGGAGCTAAACTCTGGTTTTCAGTGAAGGAGCTAGCCAGAGCATATGAATATGTGATGGGAATAATAATCTTCCTTCCAACAGCCATTTTGTCATGGTTCCCATTTGTTTCAGAGTTCCAAACTCGCCTTCTCTTCAATCAAGCATTCAGTCGAGGCCTCCAGATTTCAATGATTCTTGCTGGGAACAAAGACAAGAAGTCAGAATGATACTGATAAACTTCATTCTTAGATTTTGTTGCAATAATGTTATTTTATTTATTTATTTATTTTTTGCATTTGTAATATTTCTTGTCCTTCCAAAATGCAATTAGTGGATCCGCTAAATTAGGAGGTAGGTGAAGTATGGCTAAATTAGATCATCCTCATCGTCCAGCTCATCTAATGCATATAATGGAGCCACATTATGTTGGGCTAAAATTATTTTAAATTCTAATTTATTTTTTTCTTATATTTTAGTCTTATTATATAAAGAAAAAGACTTTAATTAAAAAAATAAAACTTTAAGGGAATTTAAACCAATTTTTTACTTTATTTAACGGAAAAATTAGATGAAAATTGGAGAGGGACTAAGGGTAGAACTTTTTAAAAACTTGAGGGACCAACCAGATGACAGATCTCCATATAAGGAAATTACTTGTTAATCCTCATAGGTTAGGACGTCTGAGTTTTCTCTTTTCCTTTCAGTCAATAGTATACATAAAACGAAATGACTTGCCAAAGATCTTTATTTCCGAAAGATAAAGTGGTATATGGTATTTAGCCCGTGCATTGCATTAGACTTTAAAAAGATTCGAAACTGATAAATTGATTTAATTCCTAATGGTGGCCGTAATGTTCATTAATATCTTAGTTGAGATGTTAAAACAAAATTTACCCTTCCCTTTATTTCCTTAACTTGATATCTATTTTTAACTCGACATTTGAGTCATGAAACAGGGCACACTAGATGTGGTCATGCCATTAATATATTCGTCCAAGTTTCCACTAAATCGTGACCAACAAGAGGTGTAGCTAAATATAGTCAAATTTTAAGGCAATTACTTCTTTTGTTTTTAATCTCTTATGAACGATTAAACGTGGGTTTGTGGCCAACGCTTCTTACTCATAAAATATTATACATCCATGTACCTGAGAAATCTATTGAACCCTATAAAGGTTGATGAATAGTTGAAGCAAGTTTGAAGTTGAAGAAAAAGAACATGTGAAACTGCAAAAAGATTAAAAGAATAGAATAGAAGAACTTAAAACAGGTGCTCTTGTAGAAAGTAGAAACATTTCAAAAATGATATACTTCTGCACAAGCAAAAACATTCAAATCAATTTGGTTATTATCTAGAATGAATAAATTAATCACACATATCAAAAGTGAGATTCAATTGAAATAATAATAATAACCATAATTAGACATGTTCAAATGACTCAAATTGAATCCTCTATATTGCACTTTAGGTGAAGTGCAGAGAGAGAAATGAACAAGTAGAGAGAGAAAGTAGGTTTCACTGACACTTTCTCTCTCTAACCTATTCCTATCTCTCTTCGCACTTCACCTAAAGTGCACTATAGAAGATCATATCTCCAAATGACTCTTCGAGCTATCTAGCTTCTATTTAATTTGATTATTCTATATATCTAAAATACATAAGAAGTTGATCTCTTATCTAGATAGAACCTTGTTGGTTTCTGATTACTATGATTTAATTGAAGGCAGATTGGCGTGTTAGAGATGACAGCATATGGGACTGTGATTAATTCACACACAAATTCAAGTCAATATAATATATATATATATATATGTGAAATTTATAAGTTAAATACAATTTCTAATTTAATGGAGTGAGAGGATAAGTGAACAAATTAGATGATGGATTTAATTAAAATTAGCTGCTTTGAAGACATCTTAGTTATACTCAAAGCAAATTCGGAGGCTATTCATCACACACTTCAATTCTTTCTTCAGTCTTCACATACAAGTAAAGGGCCTTAAATTAAATGTGACATTAAAAGACGAATCAACCACTAATCTCAAAACCTTTAATATTTGTTATGATGTATAAAAGTTTAAACCAATTGACTTTTACTCCATTGCCTTTTTTGTTGAATCTTTTGTTTTCTAGACTTAGATTTGGTTTGAGTATATCATGATCTTTTTAAAAATTTTGGTGTAAATTAACATAGAAATCCTATTTGATAAAATTCAGTACATGCATGTGAAAATGTTTCCAAGCGCTGCTTTTTTTTTCAGGCCAAAACAAAAGCTCTGTTTTCTTAATATTCTCTCAATACTTAAAATGTATGACATTGTTAGTCTAAGTATTAATAGGTTTCACATGGTATGTGTTGATATAATTCTTAAATTTTTCTAAATATGTTTTAGTTTTGGTCATTTTCTATTTTACATTTAGTAATATATCATTTAAAAATTATTTATAAAAAGATCTTGAAAAATGATGTACAATAATATAGATTGTGATTCTTTTTATTGATAGAACAACAAATAACTAAAATTAACTTGCATAGATGAAATTTTTCCAAAAAAAAA
>QANZ01039552.1:37881-109036 GCA_003254925.1 Chamaecrista fasciculata
CCGCATATAAAGATAATCATAGGTAGGATATGAGTAGGGTACTATGATATTCGAATATGAATCCGTATGTGAGTGAGTATCAAAATTAATCTTCATACCCATACTCGCTAGGTAGTCTAATTCTCGTACCCAGATCTGGACCTGAAAAAAATTAAAAATAAATTATTTTTTGTTAATATAAAATTTATATTCATCCAATTTTTTATATCTATAACTACTAAAAAAAAATAAATCATAAATATGAATATATTAATAAAATATTTCAATATTTATAAAAACTTTAATATTTTTTTTAATAAAAAAGTGTTAAAGTATTATATTTTTTATATATAAAAATATATTTATTAATACTAATGGATATATGGGTAGGGTACCATCATACCCGAACCTAAACCCATCAAGGATGAGTCTGGGTCTAGACCCATACACATAGGGTAAATTTCAAGGTCTCCATTAAGTATGGATATTTTTATCATCCCTATTTGCATATAAATTGAAAATAATAATTTAACTATTTATTTACATTCTAATAATTATTTCAAAAGAATAGTTGTTAATGAGGAAGGAAAAAGTTATTTAATCACGTGACATGCACATGATGCATGTGAAGGCGATCTTGTAGTAGAATGCACTTGGGTGTTTTGATCATTCTCGTTTCATTCTATACATTTTCTTGGTCAAATATCCAGTTTGCTTTTATTTATATGATCTACCTTTCATCAATTAAAACACAACAAAAATAATGGAGAGGTCATTATATACATATACATATACATATACATATATGATATATTATAAGATTTATCTAATATGTGCCCTTAGTACATATTTTAAGGTTTCTTCTAATTAGTTAGTAGTAGGGGTAGCAAATGGTTGGGTTGGATTGGTTTTGGGTTGGGTCATAAATGGGTGACCCATTTATATTTTCTAAATAGGTCATGGGTGGGTCATGACCCATAAAATTAAGGGTTGACCCAACTATGAATCCATCTTAAAGTATTTATATTATTTAATTTATAAACTAATTAATTAGAATAATTTTTAAATTATTCAAATTTAGGACTAAATAGTAGACTTTTTTCAGATTTTGGACTGATTTACAATTTCCACCTTGTTCATATTTTTAAAAATTACATTTTGACCCCAATTATTTTTAAAAATTTTCATTTTAGTCCTCAAAGATCATGATCTAGGGACTTTTTTTGTAAATTTTGAAAATATTTAGTGGCATTATGTAATTTTTGCAAAATTCATCTTCCTTCCACTAGACTCACAGTTTGGTGGGATTAAAATGCATTTTTTTTCCAAATTTAGGACTAATCTGTAATTTTATCCTTTTTCCAATATTTTTCAAAATTACAATTTTGGTCCAATTTTTTTGTTACAATTTTAATTTTAGTCCTCAAATATTATGGTTTAGGGACGTTTTGTAAATTTTGAAACTTTTTCGGGGGCATTTTGAAATTTTTGGAAAAATTTATAAAATTGCATATTCACCCCTCTCATGAAACTACGTAGTTTTGATGCAAATTTGGGTTGGGTTGGGTAACCCATGGGTTTTACCCAACCCATCTTGACCTATTATCTAAATGTGTTGGGTTGGGTTGGTGGTTAATGGGTTGAAATTGCCCCCTAGTTAGTAGAGAACCTCATATCTTTAAATTTATAAAAAATCATTTAAAAAGTAATTTTTAATGTTTGAAAACTCACTTGACCAAATAAAAGAAACGCCCTAAATTATAACATGTTTGAAAGACCCTATATTATAACATGCATATCACAAAATTATTAGCAATTTGATTATTTGTACTATTATTTTTGAGTTATAAACATTGAATCCATACTAGTGTGTGCGTATATACAAATTAAATGGGCATATCAAGTCAAAAGATGTTTCCATAGGAGAAATAGAGAAAATAAATAATATTAAGTTACATATTAATTATCCATTCTCATTAAAAAATTATTGTAGATGTGCATGTGCTATTACCATTTTGTATATATGACTAGACCTTACTTAAGATATCTATAGTTGATAATAATAATAACGATAATCTCTTTGTATCTTGTAACTATTTTGAATGGTAAGATATTTGGTTGGAGAATTTAAAATTATTCTATATCCAAAATTATAAATTGAATTCCTATTATTTAGTTAAGGGTAACGTTATTACTATTTATACTATATTTTATATTAATCTAAATCTTGGGTTAAAACCATTCATCCTCTTCAAAAGTTGAGATGGCCATTTCAATCACCTATAAATTTTATGTGCCAACTAATTTAACATTTCATGCAAGCACCAAAATTGATTTTGGTACAAATCTATAAATTAAGAAAAATGAAAAAGATGAAAAAAAAAATCAAAGGATTTGTGTGGGGTCAGACTTTAATCAAAAGTCATGCTTCAAATCAAAGTCTCTTTTCCTCCTATATTGGTGGCTTTTTCTGGCCCTTTAAAACCCATAATTATACTCACAATTCACTATTCACAAAAAGGCACAAAATTTTAATTCAATTTGTGATTAATTTTATCTCACAAATTAAAGATTTAAAGTTGGAAGATTAGGCTAAGTCAAACAGTATATATTGACATAATCACCCCTCTAAACAGTTGGCATTTTAAATTGCCCATTGCAGAGTCAAACATTCAGACATTAATTACTTTTCTTTTATTATTATTATTATTATTATTATTATCATCATCATCATCATCATCATCAATAACCAATTAATTTGATATTTAAAAAATACTCCAGAAAACTAGTTAAGCTTAACAACTCAGCTAGCAAATTTAAATTTGGTTAATATATTTATTAGTTAAAAAAATTGGAAACCACAAACTTCAGAATATATATATGGTATAATATTCTTATATGAAAATTAAGATTAAATTTCTATATTGAAGAGGCTTGTTTGAAATTTATATACTCTCATGTGTATCTGTATTATTTCACGTTATCTCTTTCTTGGATTGTCTTCTAAGTAATTAAGTGAGCTATATCTACACAAACAAATATGTTTTTGTCTATGCTAAAAAAGATTTATTCAGTTGATAAAATTTACCTATACTAATTTAAGAAAATATCAATTCAATTTTTTTTTAAAGATAATCATTTTTTACACTGTCATATTTCAAGCAGTGAATTTAGAAGATAATCAAATTTGTCTTACTTAAAATAGATATAAACTCAATCACATTTTTTCCCTTAACAAAAAATAGAAGTTATGTAAAATTTACTTAAAATTACACGATTTTTTATTTGAAATATACATTTTAAAAATTATACTAATTTTATTTTAGAGTAAATACTACTTTGGTACCCTGTCTTATTGACCAGTGTCACTTTGATATACTGTTCTTTTAAAAGTGACACTTTGGTATTTTGTCCTTTAAACCGTTACCACTTTGGTACCCAATTTCATTTTCCCGTTAGATTTTGAAGGTGAAAGTCACGTGAGGCGCACGAGAGACCCAAAAACACCAAACCAGCCATTCTCCTCTCACAAATCACGATTCACACAGCCAAAAACGCGAGTCACACTATTATGGGATGATTGAATTTTGGCCGTGTGAATCGCGATTTGTGAGAGGAGAATGACTGATTTGGTGTTTTTGGATCCCTCATGCGCCTCACGTGACTTTTACCATCAAAATCTAACGAAAAAATAAAATTGGATACTAATATAATAACGGTTTAAATGACAGAGTATCAAAGTAGAATTTACTCTTTATTTTATATATTGTAACAACCGCTTTTGATGTAATTTTGTTGGTAATGTAATCAATTTTGTGCAGAATACATGTCTTGACCAAATAAGAAAAAAAAATATTGCTATCACCACTCGCATTTAAAATAAGGTTGTGTTATAAAAAGCTAGATAACTATTGCACATTAGTTTTTAGCCGTTGGATTTGCTTTTTTTTGTCTTGAGATTTGTGCAACAAATATTATTAATATTTATTTCACGTATCTCAAGGAAAAAAAGCAAATCCAACAACTGAAAACTAGTATGTAAAAGCTATGGAGTTTTTTTTTTTAAGATATTCCCTTTGAAATATAATTAGAATCTCATATCAAAACTTCATAGAAACTAGTCTAGCTTTCAAAATTTATTAAGAACTTCAATTTATTTATAAAAAAAATAAGTTAAAATAAAAATCCCACAACAAATATCCGAAAAGTCATGTATAATATTAACTAAATTTTGGAAGACATTAACTACCATCCTTTTTTAAATATATTTATTTTTTTAATTGTTTCATTGGTTTAATATTTTGTATAGTATATTGGGTTTTTTTATTAAAATAATACACTGAATTATATTATGTATCTCGATATCCAACGAATTTTTTTATTTTCCCAAATGCGATACGCATCCGCTGAACTCGATTTTAATACTTAATTTTTTTTTAAAATCGCGCTCTGTAAACACAATTTTAGTACTGACATTATCATGTGAAATCGTGCCAGGAGGCACGATTTCAGGACTGACATGCGTCATTCCATAAAATCGTGCCCCAAGGGCACGATTTCAATTGATTAAGGGGAGGTTGTTGGGCCTCCCCATATATATATAATATATATAAATAATAGTATTTTATTAAATTTAATAAAAAATTTTAACAGTAGTATTTTATAATTTTTTAAATTAATTAATTTTATTCGAATCATCGACATTTGTTTGACCGACCTAGTGAGCTAACCACCAGACCAATAAGCTTGGTTTGTGTATTATTTGTGACTAAATAATTCTATTTACTATTATTTCTAAGTGTTCAGTTTTTGTCATGTGTACTCTATTTATTTAAAATTTTGTAGTTGTGATTAAAGAACAAGTGACGAATATATATATATATATATAATTTTTGAAAAATTTGTTATGGTTAAAATTATAAAATAACTTTAAAATGGTACCAAAGTGTTAACCGAGAATACCACAGGACATCAAAAGTGTCACTTTTTAAACCACATGGTACCAAAGTGAAATATAACCAAACCACATGGTACCAAAGTGTAATTTTCCCTTAATTTTAATACTTTAAGAGGTTGAAAGAAAATTTATTTCTAATGTAATAAAATTTAATAATACATTAAATCATATTATCTATCCCAATACCCAACAAACTTTTTTATTTTTCTAAATTTTCTTAGTGTATTATTAAATTTTATTACATTAGAAATAAATTTCTTATTTTATATATTATAATACTATTATAATATATTATCACAATTATAAAATACTATTATATAATATATATTTATATATATTATATTATACACATATATATTATATTATATATATATATTATTATATATTATATAATACCATTGGGCCTCCCCCTTATCAATTGAAATCGTGCCCTTGGGGCACGATTTCAGAACTGACGAATGTCGTCCTGAAATTGTGCCTTTTGGGCACGACTTAGTACTGATATTATAGAGTGCGATTTTAAAAAAAATTAAATATTAAAATCGAGTTCAGCGGATGCGTATCACATTTAGAGAAATAAGAAAATTTGTTGGATATCAAAATACATAATATAATTTAATGTATTACTTTAATAAAAAAACCAGTATCTTGTGGTGAATGTTTTTTTGGTGAAGATGATAATGAAATATGGTGTAGCAAAGATGATAATTTTTTTTCTTAATTTTTATTTTAAATTACCAAATAAATTGTGTCTTTTTCAAAAATTGTTCAGTGTAACAAATAAAGTTTAAAGGTTTAAGTGCACTTTTGGTCCCATAACTATGACAAAGGTTTCATTTTGGTCCCATAACTTTTTTTGTTGCAATTTTGGTCCCATAACTATGACAAAGGTTTCATTTTGGTTCCATAACTTTTTTTGTTGCAATTTTGGTCCCATAACTATGACAGAGGTTTCATTTTAGTCCAATAACATTTTTTGTTGCAATTTTGGTCCCATAACTTCTCAAAAGGTTCCACTGTTAGTCCCTTGGTGAATTCCATCCATATTTAGCCGTTAAGTATGACGTGGCATAGTAACTATGATCATGATGTGGCAAAATAAGATGAAGTTGACTGAAATAGGAACTATATGCAACATATTAAAACTTATCTATGCCCAACCACCATATATACAAAGAGTGGTACTGACAGGGACCAATCTGGTGGGGGAAGAAGAGACTTCAAGCAGAAGGCACCGACGAAGTCGATGGGATCCTCAGCCAAAGTCGAACGACCAAAGCGGCAGCGACGGCAAATCGGGAAGCGGAACGAGGAAGAGGAAGTCCCGTTGGGCTGACGAGGAAGAGGAAGTACCACTCTTTGTATATATTGTGGTTGGGTATAGATAAGTTTTAATATGTTGCATATAGATCCTATTTCAGTCCATTTCATCTTATTTTGCCACATCATGATCCTAGTCCTTAACGGCTAAATATGGATGGAATTCACCAAGGGACTAACGGTGGAACCTTTTGAGAAGTTATGGGACCAAAATTGCAACAAAAAAAGTTATGGGACCAAAATGAAACCTTTGTCATAGTTATGGGACCAAAATTGCAACAAAAAAAAGTTATGGGACCAAAATGAAACTTTTGTCATAGTTATGGGACCAAAATTGTAACAAAAAAAGTTATGGGACTAAAATGAAACCTTTGTCATAGTTATGGGACCAAAAGTGCACTTAAGCCAAGTTTAAATAATGCATTAACCCCTGGTAAATAGCTGTGTCCACAATAAAAGTATCTAAAAAGCTTCAAAACTTTCCAACTCAAAATTATTGGGTTTTTTAACAAAAAAAAATTATTGGGTTCTGCAACGATAGATAAAATATATTACTTTATTTTATTTTTTATAATTCATCAAGTTTATGTTTTTTTTTTATACAGATCAAGTTTATGGTTATGGATATATATATTCAGAATTCCAATTAGCCATAAATCATAAATAAAATATATATATCTATATATTCTATATATATATAATGTAATGACAGAGAATGATGTCATCTTTTTTAGATTTTCATAAAAATTTTCCACTAAATGGACAGTTTGGTAAGTAAACATCAGCAAGCTAGATTTGGAGCACTCTCTTCTTGGATTGGAATTGACCCCCCTTTGCCCCTCTCTCTCAATCCTAACTTTATCTTATATATTATTTTTCAATAAAAATAATTTAATTAATCATATAATATTTTGATTAAAGAAATATTCTTGAAGTGATTAGATGTCAACTTTTGAGGTCCTCTCCATTTTTTATTTCTTGGATGGAAGGTCAAAATCAATTTCATAATAGATCAATATATAATATGTAAAAAATGTCTGAATGATTGTTCAATTGTATCAGTCAATAACTAATAACTAATTTTTAATTTTGTCGAGTTTTATGATTTGATAAATAGAAAATTGATTATAAAAATAATTATAATTCATCATTTAAAAAATCAAATTTAAAATATAATATTTAAGCAACTCAAACAAATATCACTAATAATTGATATATAATTTTAGAATAAATTATTAATTTATTTTTAAAATCTAGTTTAATTATGTTTAAAGGGTCCTTCTAACATGTGCCCTAAGGGCAGATGTTAAGGTTTCTTTTGATTGGTCAAGTGACTTTTTAAACATTAAAAATTATCTTTTAAATAAATTTTCGTAGATTTCAAGATATAAGATGCTCTACTAATCAATCAGAAAAAACCTTAAAATGTGTCTTAAGGACACATGTTAGATAAATCCAAAATGGTTTTAGACTTTTAGTATCATATTATTAAAATTTAAAATCACCCCATAGATTATAGATATCAGTATATCACTAACTTTAAAGAATCAAATATATCATAATCATATATAAATCTCATAAATTAAATTAAAAATCTTACCATTTGTAAAAAAAAAAAAACTAATTTGCCCAAGATTTTATTACATGTATTCGCGATGTCAATGCATTTATGTAGTAATGTATTTAATGTTAGTGTGGTTAAATGCTAATTAGTAATTAGTCTATAAAAAAAACTCTCTCTCTCTCTCTCTCTCTCTTCACTTCACTTTTGTTGCTTATTCAATACTTTTATTTTTGCTGGCAGCTATAAATGAATCCTCTGTTCATTTCATTTTTGCTTTCTCTTTACTGTTTCTCTCTCTTCTCTCTCTCTCTCTCTCTCTCTCTCTCTCTGTGCTTTCCTCCATTACAAACCAAGCTTCCTTTCCTTTCCAGCTCTTTGAGGTCCCTCTCTCTCTTCTTCAACTCAAGCACAATACCCACCAACCATTTTCCCTACCTTTCCTTTTCTTTCTTCAAAATCTAAGCTTTCCCATTTCCCCTCTCTCTCTCTCTCTCTCTCTCTCTCTTCTGCAATTTTTCCGAGAAAATTAGATTTTTGTCTCGCATTCTCTTCCATTTTTCTCAATTCAAACTCAGAGTTCATTTCGGCCCATTTGACATTTCAATCCTCACTAGTTCACTATATTTTCTGTGCAATTTCATTATTTTGTAGGGTTCGTGTGTGTTTCGTCAAGTGTTCCTGCGCCTATCTATGCTCATTGAGTCTCTGTCGGTTCAAAAAGAGGGCCTTCTGTTGCTTCTTTGGGTGCTAAAGGTAGTAGATCAAGGAGGCTAGCTTAGATCAATACAAAGGTGAATGTTATTGGTATTGCTTTGTCTTTCTAAAACACTTTTTTGCACAATTCTCATCTCCTTTTGGCTTTCGCTTGCTTGGATCGTAAGTGATGCTTTCTGAGTTTTTCGCTTTTTTTTTTTTTGTTTTTTGTTTCCAGATTTGTGTTTGTGATTAACATACGGAAATGCTGTGTTAACGTGTTGGTCATTGCTTTCCCAAGTAATTTAGAATTTAATGTGCCTTTTCTGATTAGGGTGACATTGACGCTAATGGTTTTCTGATTTGCTAAATGTTTACTTTAGTGCATTCCCTTTTGTCTCGGAACAGCTGGATTCCTGCAATTTTCTTTAATTTTCTCGCATACGCTCCCCTTGAGGCCTTGTTTTTTATTATTATTTTGAAAAATAAAACACTAATGTCAATTAAGCTGAGATTTCAAGGCCCTTAAGTTTAGGTGATCAAAATTGTCTTTGTCTGAAATAATATTAATTGGTGATAAATGCTGCAATTAATGGTTTGCTGATATATATTTGGATTTCATTGCAGCAACTGAAGCTGTAAATTAGAATGTTCAGATGAGTATTTCCAAGCCTTGTGTAAAGGGAATACTTGGTTCTTCTACCTAGATGGAAATGCCTTGATTCTACTAGCATAAAGACTCGGAAGACAGAGTTGATCAACTTCTAGCATCCAAGTATGTCATCCAATAGTTCTTTGAATGCTGAACTGTCGAAGAAATTTTTGGGTGTGAAACTGTGGGTTTTAATCTGTATCGGTGTTGGTGCGTTTATAGTGCTAATCCTTTGTATATTATCTATATGGGTGATGTTTCGGAGAAAGTCTAGGAGATCTCTGGACAGGTACCCTCTATCCCAAATACCAAATGTCTCAAAAGATATCAAGGTTGACAAGGTTGGGGTGCAGAGTTCTCGTGATCACCCGGAAAGCGTATTTATTCCTGTTCATGACAACAAGACAAGCGATATGAATTCAGAAAAGATGTTAGTTCACTTGGGAATGAGTAAATCCAGTGATGCTGACAATATCAGTCAGTGCAGCTCAATTTATCATCACGAGAGAGGATTTAGTTCACTGTCAGGGGAAGAAGGAAGCTCTGGAACTGTAAAGAAGCAGTCATCCTTGTCATATGGAGGGCTTGTAACTGCCTCACCCCTAATTGGTTTGCCAGAAGTTTCTCATCTTGGGTGGGGCCACTGGTTTACACTTAGGGATCTAGAACTTGCGACAAATCGTTTCTCAGCAGAGAATGTGCTTGGTGAAGGTGGATATGGGGTGGTTTACAAGGGCAGACTGATCAATGGAACCGAAGTTGCGGTGAAGAAAATTCTCAACAACTTGTAAGGATACGTTAAAATATCGTTACTACCCCTTTTTGTCGTGGCCTTAGTTGACATTTTCTCTAATTGTAGTCTAAATTGTGTTTATATATAGGGGACAGGCGGAGAAAGAATTCAGGGTAGAAGTGGAAGCTATAGGTCATGTAAGACATAAAAATCTTGTGCGCCTGCTTGGATATTGCATAGAAGGAGTTCACAGGTATTATTTGTTTTCTTTATCTTGTTGCAATATTGTCTATTTCTTATTTTGACAGCATGTTATTACAAATGCATATTATCTCTTCTATAGTCAATTATAACTTGAGTTGTTTTTGTAATTTATGCTGTCATTTCTCATTACCCAACACATTTCTAATTGGTGTGCAGGCTGCTGGTATATGAATATGTGAATAATGGTAACTTAGAACAATGGTTACATGGAGCTATGCGCCAACATGGGACTCTTACCTGGGAAGCCCGCATTAAAGTTGTACTTGGCACTGCCAAAGCGTAAGTTCTACTTGCAAGTCATAGAATTCCCATTAAAGTTGGTGCTATTGTTTCCTCAGAATTGAATGGTGGTAATCGTAAGCAATTCGCTTTACCTCTTGTTTTGTGCTTATTTTATTAATATCATTATAATTAATTTTATTACCATATTGTCCATTCCTGTTTCTTGTTAATTTTAGGATATATCCTCTATGTAGTTGCATGCTTTGGGATCCATTTGAACCCTTAAGTTTCCTGGAACATTTCATAGTACTTTCTCAGTGAACCCCCTAATCTTGGTAGCTCTAATCCGCTTTGGTGTGAAAACCTTATTTAGCTGAATTAGTTAACAAGTTTTCTTGCCTACATCTTTAATTTTTCTTATTATCGATTTCAATTTGTTTATTAATATTTCTCAGTTTGGGGGACTTCATCAGTCCATGGTGGACGTCATGTCATTTATAGTGGAAGTTATTAATATATTTTACTGTGACTTGTGGCAGGCTTTCTTACTTGCATGAAGCAATAGAACCAAAAGTTGTTCACCGGGACATAAAATCTAGTAACATATTAATTGATGATGAGTTCAATGCAAAGGTTTCTGATTTTGGATTGGCCAAACTTTTGGATTCAGGAGAAAGCCACATAACAACTAGAGTAATGGGAACATTTGGGTACAAGAACATTTCATGATTTCCTTTCTTGTACTAGTTAAAAAGAGTTGCACATTTGTAAACTCACTTGTTACTTCTGCTCTGAATTTCAGATATGTGGCACCAGAGTATGCTAATACTGGTTTGTTAAATGAGAAAAGTGACATTTACAGCTTTGGTGTCCTCCTGTTGGAAGCAGTTACTGGAAGGGATCCTGTAGACTATGCTCGTCCGGCTAATGAGGTACCAAATCTTTGTGAACGTTTGGATGAGTATGGTAGAGATTATAATGAACTTTTAATGAGTTTTAACTTTACAGCTTAAGCTATTTAGCTTGTCATTAGTACTTGACAGAACTGACCGTTGCCCTTACCATAACTGATGATCATTTGATTTCTTCATGACAGGTTAATCTTGTTGAATGGCTCAAGATGATGGTGGGGACAAGAAGAGCTGATGAAGTTGTAGACCCAAGCCTTGAAATCAAACCATCAACACGAGCTTTAAAGCGTGCTCTTTTGGTTGCTCTTAGGTGTGTTGATCCTGATGCAGAAAAGAGACCCAAAATGAGTCAGGTTGTGAGGATGCTCGAAGCTGACGAATATCCCTTCCGAGAGGTTCCCACTAATATCTTATTCTCCCATATGCAACTTCTATTGTTCTTGACAGATGATAACTGACTGTTTTTAATATACCGAGTTCTGCAACTTTTGCCTATATATTTACCTTCTACTCAGAAAGTAGTAAATGCTCTATGTGTACCCTCCTATTGTTGTGCTTTTAAAACCATACTGTGTTGTTGGAATCTTGTTTTCTACTTTTGTAGCTTCATGATGCATAATATTTATGGGATTTTATTCCATGAAGTGCTTGCAGTATCTTTCTCCACCATCAATAACTCCTCTTGAGTTTGCATTTTACTTTAGTAAGGGTCACATAAAAGACTAGTGATAGTGCTGTATATTAGCCATAAATATTTTATAACATGAATTCTCAATTTCTACATCTAGCTAGTATTGGTTTCTGTCCATGTAGAGTAGCTTTTGAACTTGAGTGACTAATCGTTAATAGCCTGCTTTCCTTATGATGCCCTTTAGCACTTGTTTAAACTACCTGTTATTCTGTATTAATTTGTATTACTTCCAGGATCGAAGGAACAGAAAGAGCCGCACTGCCAGCATGGAAATTGATTCCATGAGGGATATTACAGGGTCATCTGAAGTTGAAAAGAAGGCAGAGGATTCAGAAAGCCGAGCACCGGATACAACTGAGGGGTAGGGCACTACTGACAACCACATGACTTGGCCCGGGTGTACCTCATAGCCATTGCAGATTTTACCCATTCCAGTAATTACTCAATATCCTATATCTCCCATGTTTGTCCTTTTGAAATTGTTTTCCTGAATCTGACGGAAGAATCAGAATAGAGAAAGCCCATTTATATAATGAAGAGTTCTTTCATTCAATGTGGCCATTGAAGAATATGATAACACCAAACCCACAAGAGGGTAGAGAGAGAGAGAGAGAGAGAGAGAGAGAGAGAAAGTGAGTTAGTGTTTATGTTGTACAGATGCTTTTGGGCCTATCTTCTCATGATTGTTATTTTTTCCCCCTTTTGACTAAATACTTGAGTACTGATGGAGATTGGAGATTGGTCAAGACTTAGTGTTTGCCTTCATCGTCCTTGCCATATTTGCTTTTAAGTTCATTATCATGTCTAAGCGTGGAAGGTATTGAGTTGAATGATCATAACCTTTTTTAAAAAAAATTAAAAACAATATTGTTGTAGTTCAGACTTTGATTATGTTCCCTTCTGTTGTAAGTTGTCTATGGAAGTAATGTAGGTTCTATGATAAATTTAAGACATGTAGAGGAATCTCTAAGGAGTCAATCATGTGATGATGAGCCATAACATATGAAGTGTAATTTAGTTTCTAAAGGATATTTAAAGTTTCTTTTTAATCTGGTTTTTCAAAGACAAGTTTTTCTTAAATCAAATTGTTCCTTTTAATAGTTAAAACCGGTTTCATGTGATCATTATCTGATGATGTAAACTTGTTTAGTCTGTTTGTGTCTTTTTCCCCTAAAATAATGTTCTTCCGCATTAAGATAGACTCGTTCGGAGTCACAACTGCTTCTTAAAAAATCATTGATTGAAAAAATGTACTGAAATCTGTACGCTTTATTTGAGATCATCAAATTGGAAAGGCAATGATCTTTTATTAGATAAATTCATTGTGTGTACATTATCTGTATGAGAATTATACATGTTTTAATTTAGGTAAGAAACTGAGACAAGTGAAAACGTATTTCCAAAGTTTCTCATGAACTAGAGTTGGTGATTGAAATCCATAAACAAAACCATGAGTGGAAGTAGAATAGATGTAGCACCATGTAGGATGTTGTCTTTGTTCGTTTTGCTGTCATAGACATTTCCATGTTGCAAAGTTGTATTGGGATCTTCATAAACAAGGACCTCAAAGTGTTAGAACCTATTTATCACAACACCTAACAACCACACCAAGTGGTTATTTAGTCTTATATTTGAATTGAACAACCACCTCTTCGTTACATTTTTTTTTTATTATTGTCAAAAGAAAAAGGAATATAATAGGATACTTCAAGTCGATCGTGGGATTCACATTTATCTCTCTAATTCTTTGCAGTGTAATGCACTGCAATTTAAAGAAAGAAAGAAAGAGTTTGAGAGAGAAAATATTAGTGGGATTCACATTTATCTTTTTAATTCTTTCTTTTTTTCTCTAAACTGCAGTACATTTGTACGGCAGATGATCCACTTCAGTATCCCTCTTTATGTACTTACATCCACTTCTTATTAATGTGGGTCTAACTCATGGAATTCACTAATGATATTGTTCCGTGTTATGATTAAAAGATTAAAAATTGTTTGCTATAATTTATTAAAGTTAATTATTATTAAGTTTATGAATATTTTAAGGGGTGGATTTTATTATAATTTTATAATAAGTTTGGTCCATTTTTAACTTTTGGTCCCAAGTCTGTGAAAATATAATCATTAATAATCTATATAATAATAATATAACAATAATTTAAATTATAACATCTTAAAAAACCCAACATTTTATGATTTTATCCCTTCTTTCCTCCATTTTCCTTTTAATTCACTAAAATAACAAAGGTTTTAAACAAGGTAGAGCAAGCATTTTTGTAGCAATACGCAGTGAGATGAAAATGAATTATTAAAAGATTTTCAACGGTGGAAACTGGAACGCACAATAATTCAATATTCTGACGAAAATTAAAAAGTAGTCCTATATTCACGGACTGCTGCTTTTGCTTTTGGCCCATTATCTACCAAAAACAAAAAAGGGGTATGCATATATTTAAAAAAAAAAAAATTTCTTATTTTATCCTTAAAATCCTCTTGATGTCGATTTTATTTTAAACATCTCGTTATGATTTTATAAATTAACTACAAAAATTTAATTATTTCTATACGATTGAAATTTTCTTAATCATTAATTTAATTTCATGATTAAAATATAAAAATATAAATATAACATATTTTTTTCTTTGTATAGAAAAATGAAAGATGAAAATGTACCATATATGGATAAATCAAATTTTGCTCTTGAATCACATAATATGATAATAATCAACAAACTAGATTCTTTATCTTTAAAAAAGAAAGCTTTGAAGTCTGCCCTGACCTTGGTGAGTTCTCGGGACCAATTCACCTAAACTTTTGGACAAAAAAAAAAAGAAAAATTAGATTCTTTAATCATATTAATTATCGATATAATACGAAGAAGAATATTAAAAAAATTGTATATATATATTTTTTGGTAAAAGAAATTAGACCCTAAAAAATTGTATATATTGAACTAAAACTGACGATAGAAAAAATTAAAAGCAATTATTTTTAATTTGTTTTTCTGTTACCATTGTACAAACTTGGTGGATAATTGGAAAGTAGGCCATATTGTTTGAAACTTTGAATCAGAGGGTGGTTTGCAGCTTTTGACTTATGTTTCCTGTTAGATAACGGTCACTAAATTATTTATTTTTGTCAAAAAAAAATTAAGACAACACATATTTTTAGATGCGCACAATATATAATATAATGCATATATATTCTAGTATAAAAAAGTCTGGAATAAAATAATTTAATGTGTTATCATTTAACATGTTACGATGCTTTGAAAAAAATTCTTGTAAAACCAAAAAATTATTCCGAGAGTCTACAAGAAGATGAAAAAATATGGGATTAATAGTTCAAAGGTCATTGTGATCCCAAATGTATACTCTATTTATATTGATTTGATTTTTTATGTTTTAAAATATTTAAATTAGTCTTAGATGTTGGCAAATCTCAAACTATTAAATTTTGTCATATTTCTCTCATCTCTTTTTTCAAGTTCAAAGCACTTGCTAAGAGTAATTTATAATTTTGAATTCGTCGCATTCAAACTTAAAACGAGAAAGATATAAATTACTCTTAGGTTGAATTCGTCGCATTCAAACTTAAAACGACTCTAACTAGATAAAGAACTATTTAAGAACAATACATAACTTTGAACTCGTTAATATATATGCTTTGGAATAGACAATTTTTTTATGTCTATTGTCAAGTTCTATTGAATTTATCATAAATTTATAATCACTTTATATATTTATTTTCGGTTAAGTTATGAGTATCCCCGTCTTTCCGTGTAACGGTCTAAGCAAAGACTAATCTCATTTGGGCCTCAAAGGCGAAATGACCAGAGCCCTCGCAACAATGTCGACTCTAAGACTTTCTATATTCATTTGATAAATTGAATTTCTATTTGTTTATTAACTTTTTATTTTTTGTCTTGAGTAATAGTGAATCATTTTCATATAATTTTAATCATAATTAGAATCACGAAGGACTTTATTTAGTATCATATGAAATTTAGTGATCACATGTATTAATTCTACTCTATTTTGTCCAAATATAAAAACTTGAAGTAAATTGATAAATTTTTAATATATATATATATTTTTAATTAAAAAAATATAGCAAAAATATTTTAGATATCAAAAAAGGATTTTGATAAATTTTATGAGATAAAAAGTTATATTTTTTTTCTTTTTAATTTACTTTTCATACATAATGAGAGTCACTAATAATATGATTTTATAGTTTTATTTAATGGTTCGGTTAAGATAATAATTTAATAACTAATTTTGTAATTTAGTATTATTAACTTATCATTATTGAAAACACTAAGACAGATATAGAGTGGTCTTATCTTTTTAAGATGAGCTTATGATAAAGTTGGAGGCCAAAGTCTTGGTCCTTCTGTTATGCTCATTGTTCCAAATAGGTCCCTTAGTTATTTTTCGTTCCATATCGGTCCCTCTCCCTCAATTATTCAAAACATGTCAAAGTTGGTCCCTCTAATNTCTGGTACCTTCTCTTTGTATTCCCGGAAAATTTCAATCTCTCTTTTTCATCGATTGAAATTTTCTCAGGAAAATTCGCCGAGAAAAGAGCGAGAAAACGCACGCACGCACCCTCTTGAGAGAGAGATTTTGTATTTTTGGGCAAGTTCACTTAAAATCTTAATTTACTTCTTTTTCTTACGTTTTGATCCTATTATAAAAAGAAAAAGACCTTAATATAAGAAAATAAAATTTTTGGGGATGAAAGTTTATTTTTCGTCTTTTTTTAACGGAAAAATGGATGGAAAATCTTAGATGGACCAACTTTGATAAGTTTTGGATAACTGAGGGACCAATATGGAACGAAAAATAATTGAGGGACCCATTTAGAACAATAAGCATAACAGAGGGACCAAAATAGGACTTTGGCCTAAAGTTGGATGATGTATTATAACTTACTTTAATTCTTGAATTAGTGGGGGTGTTTAAGATAATATTAATTTGAGTATAAAAAATGCATTACTTTGTTAAGTTTTAGAGTGTGCTATTTAGATTTTTCAACTTGTTCACAAAAACATAAAAAAAACCATTTTTATCAAATAATTATGGCAAAACACACTTTTGTGCCTCTAACGTTTGCAGTGATTTTCAGTTATGCCCCTAACGTTTCATTTTGTTCAAGCGTGCCCTCAATGTGAAACTAACGTTTCAATTATGCCCCCAATTTTAACTCAATGCCCATGTGGCAATTTTTTTACTTATGTGTCATTTTTTTGGTCTGACGTGGCATAATGACTGGACATTCATATTTTTTTTTTTTTCCACCGTGGCATGATGACTGGATTTACATTTTTGAACATAAAAAATGAGTAAACTAGCAAATCAGTCCCTGGATTTACATTTTTCATCATCTTCATTCATTTTAGTCCCAAATCCTCAAAATAAAATTGTAAAGTGTCTCAAAACTCTTCCAAACATTCCAATTTAGTCCTTAAAAATATTAAAAACCCGAGTAAACTAGCAACCCGATCCCTGAATTTTGGACACTCTGACTAAACCCTAAAACCTCAAACTCCAAACTCTAAACCCCAAACCTTAAAACCCCAAATCCCAAAACCCAAACCTCAAACCCTAAACCCCTATTTTTTTTCTATCTTCATCTTCGTCAATTCATCATCATCATCATCATTGAAATTTCAAACCCTCGATCACAAATTCCAGATTCGTCGACGAACACTTGTTTCGGAATCCCGATGACGACGTCGTTTTCCAGGGGGATTTTCACCGTCGTCACCACTTCCAGCATCGTTTCCCGATTGTGAAGCCTCTTGATCGACTCCGGGTGATCGATTACGGCGGCGTTTGGGTATGTTGCGGAGAATTCATCCAGTTGTTTCTTCCAATCTTCGTCGTACGATTTGTGAATGATGCAATCGAAAGGGCTCTATTCAATCAAGGATCGGGTGGTGTCGATTTGTACGAGATTGATGCCGCGTTGCTCCGCGTAATTGACGAGGGATTTGAGGATGAAGCTCTAAACCTTTTTGGGTTCGAAAGCATAGCCTGCGCAATATCTGTGAGATTGTGGTTCAGCCATGTTATTTTGGGAGATGGAACTTGATACAAAGTCCCTCGAAATGCCTTGAAATTTTGTGTTGTGGAAGCTGTAAATTCAAGATGGGTTAAAATGTTTCGATATTATGATGATGGAGGGATGCATATTCTAATGACCACTAAGAATGAAAAGTTATGGAGAGTCATGGGGATGATGATGATGGAGTGATGAAGAAGACAGAGATTCAAGCTATATCAGAAGAAGAATCATGGAAGTTGGAATATTTGGAAGATGAAGATTTTAGGGGGTTTAGGGATTAAAAAAAATTAGGGATTTAGGTTAAATTGAGAAGATGAAGATTAAAAAACATTTAGGTTTTAGGGTTTAGGGTTTAGAGGTTTAGGGTTTGGGGTTTAGGTTTTAGAGTTTAGGGTTTTTAATACTTTTAAGGACTAAATTGAATTGTTTGGAAGAGTTTTGGGACACTTTACAATTTTATTTTGAGGATTTGGGACTAAAATGAATGAAGATGATGAAAAATGTAAATCCAGGGATTGATTTGCTAGTTTACTCAATTTTTATGTTAAAAAATGTAAATCCAGTCATCATGCCACGGTGGAAAAAAAATAGGAATGTCTAGTCATCATGCCATGTATTCAAGTCAGACAAAATAAATGACACATAAGTAAAAAAATTGCCACATGGGCATTGAGTCAAAATTGGGGGCATAATTGAAACGTTAGTTTCACATTGAGGGCACGCCTGAACAAAATGAAACGCTAGGGGCATAACTGAAAATCACTGTAAACGTTAGGGGCACGAAAGGGTGTTTTGCCAATAATTATCATTTAAATATATTTTTTCTTCTATCATAAAGGTTAAAGTGCTCTTTCTTTCTCGGGACGCTCTGCTAGGGTTTGAGAAAGGGAGTCGCACAACCGCAAGAAGGAAGAAGATTTGGGATGTCGCTGTACAACGACAGCCCCCTCCTCTGGCTTTTGTTTATTAGGTATGTTTTTGTTGTTTTCTCCTTTAGGGAGATCCTCTTTTTCCATTAGGAAAGTTTCTTTCTTTCTTTAGGTTATGTTTGTTTTTTTTTTTTTCTTGTAAAGATATACTCGTTTTTTAGATCTACTCTTGAAATTCATTTGAGAATAGAATTTTTAAGAAGGTTTTCCCTCAAAGTGGGTGTGTTGCCGTTCTTGTATCTCCATATTTGCTCTTTGTAAAATATCTGTTGTTGTAGATCAGAGCTTGACAACTTGTATATCTTTTTTCTAGTTTAGGAGAGATTAGAGTCGTCAAAACGAGCCAATCCAGCTTATTCGAGCTGGCTCGTCATGAGGTGAGGCAGGTTTTGCCAACCTGACTCACCAACTTAATAAGCTGGGTTAGCACACCTACCCACCAACCATCAATTTTTTTTTCTATTTTTTTATTTTTTTTTATTTTTCCCACTTTTTTAAATTTAAAATATCAATCAACAGTAGCAAACAACAATACTTTTTCAACATCCTTCAAAATCAACAAGCCACATAAAACATGAGAAGAAGTTAGATTAAAATTTGATGTAATGGAGGGAAAAGAACTCTGAAGAAGATACTAAGGGACTGAAATCGATGAGAGAGTGAGTGAGTCTAGATATTTTTAGTTTTAGGGTTTTAATTTTAGATTTAGTTAGCCCACCAAGAGTTGCGGGTTAAAGGAGCCAACCTAGCTCGCCAATTTGATGAGTTAAACGAGCCAACCTACTGAATTTGACTGGTTTTGACGACTCTAGAAGAGATGGATCTAGATCTTTTCTCCTGGAATGTGTTGTCTGACTTTTTATTACTCTCATATGTAATATGTTTGAGGAGTTTTTTTTGGTTGAACTTCATTATTATATAAATGTCTTTATCTATCTTCTTTATATGTATGACCTCATGCCATTTTTTAAGAATGAATTTAATCATTCTGACAAAATATATATATTATATATATAGAGGATATATAGTTCCGGTACTTGCATCGCCATCCATCACGTCACATGCATTCAATTTTTATAATCAGAAGGATCTCCAAACCTTTTCATTACCCCCAAAAAAACAAAAGAGGAGAAATTAAACGAGCTTTGTAGTCAACCAAAAGTATAAACAAAAAATCAACATAGTGGATGAATGATTCACAACAATAAAAAGGGGTCAATTTGGATAACCTTGTACTAATACATTGACTCTATTTTTTTTTTCTCTAGACTCTACATATATCTTTGGGTAAAAATAAAAAAAATAAAATTTATTTTTTAAGCAAGGCATCAATTATAAAATTTAGGTCAAAGTGCACTTTTGGTCTCATAACTTTTGTTCAAGTCTCAATTTGGTCTTATAACTTTTATGTTGCATTTTTTGTCCCATATCTTTGTAAAAAGTTGCATTTTTGGTCCTGTATCACTTTTGGTTCCATATCTTTTGGTCAGGTTGCAGAATTGATCTCATATCTTTGCAAAAAGTTTTATTGCCAGTCTCATTTGATCCAAAGATATTAGATCAATTCTACACCTGACCCAAAGATATGAGACTAATTCTACAACCTGACTAAAAAATATAGCACCGATTATGCAACATGAGTCAAAGATATGGACTAAAAGTGTAACACCAGATCAAATCTGCAATTTGAGCGAAAAATATGAGACCAAAAGTGCAACAAAAAAAGTTATAGGACCAAATTGAGACCTTAACAAAAATTATGGGACCAAAAGTGCACTTTGGCCTAACCTCTAAAATCTTAATTTTTGATATATTTGTTTTGTTAAAAAAAAGGAAAAAGAGAATAAATGTATTTGTGTGTGTGTGGCGGAAGTGGTAATAAAGAAAACCGCTTGTATTTGTATATATAATGCCAAGGGTGTGAGATAAAGAAAGGGATTGTGTGTCTTATAAGAGAGAGTGGGGTTACTGTTTGGTTGATCGGAAAATCTTGGACCGACCAAGCAAGCAGAAAAAGAAAGAGTTTGGCTTTTTCCAGAACTGAAAATTTTCAGGCAAAAGGAGCAATGGGGAGTGAGAGAATCGGAGGACGAGGGCGAGAATCCGTTCAGGGTTTGCCGGCGGCGACAAAAAAGGTGGTTCAGAGCTTGAAGGAGATCGTTAACTGTTCCGATTGTACGGACCAAGAGATCTATGCTGTTCTTGAAGAATGTAATATGGACCCTGACCGTGCCGTTGAGAGGCTTCTTGCTCAAGGTTTTGCTCTCTACTGTAATTTTTTTTTAATTCTGAGTTGGGAGTATTATTTTATACTGTGTTTTGTTGCTGAGAAAAATGGTGATGATGGGGAATAGGGTTAGCGTTTGTTGTTTTATTTTGTGTCTAATTTCCTGTCTAGTCCGCCATATGAGTAAACTTGTTTAATTTATTTTATCCGGTTTGCTGTTATATTACCCTAAGGACCTGTAATAAACATTGAGTTTTCATGGTAACATCGTCTTGGTTAATTGGTTTTAGTTGTTTGAAATTATTTCTTATATTTGTCCTTTTACCTTTTGGCTTACTATGACTATTGCTCATTTGCTGTATGTTTGTCCTTAATAACCTGTACCAACTATAACAGTCAACTTTATAATGTTTAAATGTAGATACTTTTCATGAAGTGAAAAGCAAACGTGAAAGAAGAAAAGAGGTATTCCTCACATGAAATTGTTAGTCTTTGTTGTAGAGGTTTCTTAACTTAGTGCTGAGCATGCATTTATTATGGGATACATACTCTCTTTTTCTTTAGATGAAGGAGGCATCAGACTCAAGGACTAGACGTAGTACTGTCGGTTTGAGCCGTGGAGGAAAAACTGGTAGCGAGCGTAATGTTGTGCCCACTGGATCAACACATGTGACTTATGATGGTATCTTGCTATCTTCCTGAACTTTATCCACCATCTGATGCATGTTATTGGTACATTAATGTGGAGTTTGTTACTTTTTTGGCTTACTATGTCAAATATGTCTGATATCTGGCAGAACCTGGTAAAGCTGCCGACAAGGAAGAGGTTGGGTTAGTTTGTCCGTCATTTTCATCTTCCATGACTCGTGTTATAAGGAATGATACAGCTAGGTTAGTTCTTCATGCAATCTGTCAGCTTATGTGAATTTCTACTGTTACCATTACATGGAGCGTATATTGATATCCGTTTATTCCATTAAACAGTCTAATTTCTGCTTATTTTTCTGACATATAGTTGTAAGAATGTATTAACATTGGTTGGTTTTAATGGGTTTAAATTTATGGTGGGTCATTCTGGGTTGTCTTCATTTCACTCTTGATTAAATATATACCAATGTTCAATTGCTTTCCCAATTTGCTTTCCCAATGATCTCTTTCCTACTGTGGTTCATGTCTCACATCACGAATCATTGTAACTGAATGGTTGACGGTTGGAAGTAATTGGTGCCTTACATAGCATTTTTCTTAAGTTAAAGTTTCTCCTCTTGAGCTCTGTTCTGTTTCTGTTTGGAATTTGAAAGGGCTTGAGAGTTACTGCTTCCAATGTTAACAATTGACAATTGACATGCTGGTTATGGGAAACATATCATGCTGGTTTTGGATGTGAGTGATGTCAAATTATCTTCTTTGGGCATCCTTGCTTGCTGTAACTCTATTCAGATTGCTGAACAGTGATGTCTGAATTATAGAGCTAGTTTTTAGTTATTACTTCACCGATATATTGGAAATTGAAAATAATTCCTTTTATAAAGACAGTGGTGTCACTGACATGAGAATGATGTAATTTGATTCTATTTTTCTCAATTAAATGTTCAAATGCTTACCTTAGGCCATTTGCAGTGATTCCTTTAGTGATAAAGGACGACAGTTGTTAGGATCTACAGGAGTTTCTGCAGGAGTTAAACCCTCTTTTGTTGGAGTCAGCAGAGGGAATCTTTCAATGGCAGATATTGTAAGAATGGGTAAACCATCTCAAGATGCTAATGCCGTTGCGCATTACCATTCTAAAGCTCCAGAAGTTTCTGCTTCTGCAAGACCAGAGCTAAGCTTAAATCTGCACTGTCACAATCAATTGGGCCAGCAAGATTTTAATTATGAATGGCCTGTTATCGAGCAGCCAGTGTCTGTCAATTACTCACATGCTTCAAAGATGTCAGATTTATCAAATACTAACGTGCCACCTGACCATTTTAATCTGCAAAGTAATACAGATAGTTTGCTTAGAAACTGTGTATCTGATGAAGCCCAAGTTTCACAAGGAGATGTTGCAAGTGATGATGTTAGTTCTGAAAAAATTGAATCTGGTTTCCTATCTAGCAGATCCAGTATTATGAACAATACTGGACTAGCATCTCATTCCAACTATAACTTAAAGTATACCAGTGCGACTGATTCTCATAGTTCTGAGCATCATGAAGGTAACTATTTCAATTATAGTTATAGATTTAGAAAGTTTCACTTGTCTATTTTACCATAACATGGTAAAAAATGATTGCAACATTGTGTGAAATCTTCATTGTAGTTTATATCGCTTTTGCTGAGAGCTTGATGGTTTGCTTTGTAGATGTAGTACACAAAAAATATACTCCAGGGTTGGATGCTTTTTCTATCAGTGAATATTACTACTACTCCAAAAATCTAGAATATGATTTTTGTAGTTGTAATTCTGCAGCCTATTCATCCCTTCTATCTATATCTTCTACTGTGGTATGGGGTTATTTTTTCTTAGGATGTCCTGTCCTCTTCCCTTTTGCCTTGTTTAGATACATACTACATCTTTTTACACCTGTAGAAAGAACTGTTTTGTAGGGTTTCCCTCATCACTTGTTTTTGTTATTATTTATCTGTGTTTAGTTATGTCTTGGAATGTTAGCTAGATATGAAGCCCAATATTTGAAAGTTTACTAGTTAAATTAATGCTGTTTATTGTGTGATGCAAAATTTGTCAAATGAACTACATTGTGTTTTTTGTTTGCTTAAAGCTTAATACATGTAAAGATTTGTATCAGTACAAACTGCTCTGTCAGTTGTTTTATCGATTTTTAATAGAAAGTTGTGTCTATTTCTTGGACCTGCTTTCTAAGTCTCTTAGTCGAGCTCTCAAGTTTTCAGTCCTTTTTCAGCATTGTCTATACTCAGTAGCAGGTAGTAACAGATGATTATCCTATTCAAATCGTTTAGATTCAGTGATTAATGATACCTGCAGATGTGTCATCAGCTGCTTCAGATATCCAGCGGTTAAGCTTGACAGACTCCAAACAGGAAGTTCTGTCAACAGAAGATAGCTCTGTGTTGGTTCTTCCAAATCATGTACAAGACTTAACTGCTAAATGCTCACATTTGAGTTTCGGTAGATATAATGGTGGTGATAATTCCACATCTTCTGCGATACTTGCATCTCATCTTTCAAATGGCTTAGCAGATAGGGCCGCAGCTGTGGATAGTGGTTCTTTGGCTCAGTACATGGATGACAGGCATTTCCTTTTGCAGATCCAATATCTGATATAGTCAGCTACTCAGCTTCATTTATTTATCTCATTTTCTTCATTTTCTCTCTACAGCAACCCTGTCTATCATGGTGATAAACCGCTTGGGCATGATGTTGTTAAGGAAGCAGCAATTGATGAAAATTACGACTTCCTTTTGTCTCATCAGCGAGAGCTTGCAAAGCGTACATTTCCTGAGGTAACTCTTCATGAGCTCACCACCATGTCATCTGTTCCTGATCCTAGTTTTCAAAAATCCCAGTGGGCGACTCCTTCACTGCCTTTTAAGAGGCCAGACTTGCAGAATGGAAACATGAATGTTTTTTCAAGAGAAATGGTAAAACTAAAGCCTATTAAACTTATATTTGTTTGCTTGATTTTTAGATATATGGTTTTGCTTCCTACATGTAAAGGTGTTGCATGTTGCAAAAAATAGTGCTTGCATATGTTGTTTTGCACATATAACATGATGGTGCAGCTTCTTTACACAATATATGATCTAGCTAAACTGTCATTTTTCCAAAAAAAAAAGAAGAAAAATCCTTGACAATAGGCATGGCTGAGAGTAGGCATAAAAAGAATCTTTATTCTTAAGTGTGTGCTGAAAAAATCTTTCCAACAAAAAAAAAAACCTTTCTAGAACAAGAAGATTGTCCTTAAACAAGGGGTCACTGTATTACTTAGAAAGCTCAAAAGAGATGAAAGTAAGTAGCAACAGAAGTGTTGTAAAACTTATTTCCATTGTGCTGAGCATCAAAGTTATGCCCTTGAAGATGCAGGCTATCCTCTCTGGCCAAACAAATCACCAAATTCCATTCACCCCACATTGCTACTATGTTTTGTTTTCCTTGTTATTTTATTACCTTTCTTGGTTTTCAAGGTGGACAAGTTATTGTCTACCAATTATTCTTTGCATTGAGAATGCTTTTTTTAAAATATAAAAAATAAATCGAGAGACAACATGATGATTCAAATTTCATACCTGGTGATGTGTCTCTCGATTTGAATCATCATGTTGTCTACCAATTAAGCTCCCTAGACAGTAGCCATCTCCCCGGTCACATTATCAGGACCTCTTCTATCTGGTTTGCAGTAAAAGCTTTCTATTTTAGTGATGAGTTGTCTAGATCATTGGGCAATTCATGATTGTGCTTTCTGGAATTATTTATATAGGTTTGTTTTGAAAGGAAAAGTTTCACAGATCCATGTTGATGTCAAATTTTGCATTAAGTAATGAACTATGACATTGAAGTATTCATGTCAGATAGTCTGTCCACCTAGGATTTTTTCTGATGCCGAACATTTCAAAATCAAATGACACTCTTTTGATGATTTTATCTCTCCAGGAAGATCCTTTATAAGCATATACCATTATAGTTGTTTAGAGATGAAACTGTGAATTTGAGTAACAAATGCATTCAAATTTTAAGACTATATTGGTTTCATTTTTTTGAGTTCCAATGATTTTCACTACTAGTAAAATTTGATGAATTGACATGATGTTAATGGCATTGATATTTTAACAGCTGTTGAACCATACAGGTCGTGGAACCCCGTTTTGCATTGCCTCATAGGTCTGCACATTCCCAAGATCTTACACTGCAATCCTCATTACGCTTAGATCAATATGCCGATAAAAAAGGTTATCATCCCCTACACCAGAACCATCAGTATATGGCAGCTATCAATGCACAGAAAGCGTTTTCGGGTAGTTCTGCGTACAATCATTCTTTAGCAGACATGAACTACAATCACCCACAAAGTAGAAATGAATACTTAATGAGTAGATTGACTCCTTCCAGAGGCAGAGAAGGAGTTGGTTATGGAAATCGTGACTTCTCTTCCTATAATCCCAGAAGCTTTCTGCCTAATTCATCTCTTGGTCCCGTGATGCCTTCAAGAAACTTGGATGAGATTTTACCATCACGGTATAATGGTGGACGTAACTTAAGTTTGATTCAACCGGTAAGTTTTACTATTCCTCTAAGGAAGAATAAGTAGTTTTCTCTAAAAACATGAGTTATGACTAACTTATTTTACAAAGGTTGCCACATAATTTTATCTAATTGATATTGATTCTCTGACCATAGACCATATTATTCAAAAAAGACCAGTAAGGGTGGTAGATCTTATCTGTATCGTATGAGCCTTTCTTATGTGAACCTAGTTCTGAAATGGAAAAACAATGACATTGAACTTAAATTTTCAAGCTTTTATCATTATGCAGTTTCCTGATCAGCATGGTAGATTTTCTTCTCCATGGGATTATGAGCATGAATCAAGATCTCGGCCTGTTCCTGAAAACACTCGCTATGGTTCCCTGGGACAACAAAATCAAGCTCTATCTCACTACATTAATTCAGGATATTCAGACCTTTATCATAGAGAGGCAGAAATTGCAGCAGAACTTCAACGGCAAAATGGTCCTCAAAATTTGTCATCTAAGCAATCACATCAATTTGGCACCACAGCCACTAACAGCTTACTTTCATCTCATGTTTTGCCACCCTTTTTTCATTAGGAATTACTGTAACAATTTTAGTAGGTGAATAGCATCTTATTGATTCGGATGTTTGATTGTTAATTCAGTTGTACATACACTAGAGAATTTTTAGCTTTGTCTTCCGTGGTTTTGCCTCCATATTGTATTAATGGAGGCATGAGTGAGTCCTTAGATTTAGATTCTATTTTTTTCTTAGTTGGAAATGTTCCCGTTTGAGGGTTATTTGAAGTTTACCTTCGTAATACAATGTTTTACCTTGTGACTTGTGAGGCATGGTATTGAAATCTCTGTTTGGGAAGGCAATGACATGAAAGAATAATGTTCGTAAACTTGCAAACTAGAAACCATTATGTCTTTAACATATCCAATTCTTTAAAGTATACATCATTAATTACTACAATTATATATAGTTTTTAACTTGACTACCTAATATTAACTCATTGAGTTGCAACTTTAACATGGGTTTAGAAGAGTCAAGTGTACCATGTGTATATGTGTGTTTGCCAACTAGATAACCAGTGCACGTGGAGTTTTTCAGGAGGACATTCATGCAATACAAGAAGAAAATAAAATTTCATCATTTCTTTCAATCACTGATGGACTGTAATTTGTAATGCATGTCTCCTTGTCGTAGTATAGCAAGTATCAACTAACAATACCATGATTTCATTTCAATCACAGAAATTCACTGTAATCTGTAGTGCTTGAGGACTTAATTTAATTATGTGTGTGTGTATTGTTTTCAATGCCTCTAAAAACTTGGTATCTTCTATAAATACTAATGACGTATTTATGTGTGTATATCTCCAAATTTTAAGGCCACACAACTAGTCAAACTTATTTCATAATATTCATAGAGCCCACAAGTCATATTTTATTTTTCAATACAAAGGAAGAGACGTTCATGATAGGTGGAAGGTTATTCAAAATCAGCCTCCAATAATTACACTTTTTCTCTCCAAGTTTGCTAAATTAAATCGCTATTATAATAATTCAATTGGAGCAACGTTCAAGAAGTGACTTTATGTATTAACATCTCGAAGGATCTATTATTATATAATACCCCATTCCTATCTTTCAAACCCAATTGGTCTAAAGTGCATATATATTAGGATAGGGTTTTGGACGGTTACTTTGGACCTTAACTTTCACTAACTCAAATTAATTTGGTTGCTCTAAATTAATAACAATATTACTTGGCTTAGTCCCCCCTTATCCGGGGTATCCACTATTGATAGTAATAATTAATTTTCACTGTAGATTTTTCATTTAAGAGTTAATGCTTGGCTCTATAATACTCTTTATGTTTAAAAATAAGATTCAAACTCTCACTACTTGATTAAAAAGTTAAGTGAGCATTCACTAAACCATACTCTTGTAGTTAGTTCACCCCATTTTGATAAAGGAAAGACTTAGGTAAAGTTCTTTATATGTTTGCTATAAAGTTTTTCAATAAATGTTTGACACGTGACAAGAATTTTATGCATGACCAATTATAATATATAGAGATAATATTAAACATACATTTTTGTATGACCAATAATAGAAGAGAGAATTTGTTCTAAAAAAATAATAGAAGAAAGAGAATGTAAATTAAACTTATGATTGGAGGAACCTTATAACAAACATATACACAATTTGTTTACTGAATAATAATATGTCATGATATTTAGTAAAAGTCAAAATTATAGAAACGTGAGATTTCATAATTACTTAAAATTGTGTTATCTTATGATATTATATATATATATATTTATATATATATAATGTAATATACCAACATCTTGAATATAGGTATTAATTTTATTATTTTTTTGTGTGTGCAAACTGCAAAGTAATAAATTTGATATCTAACCATATGCCAATGCTGACATGGTCGACCCACATGAGCAGTTATCATTTCTCCAAATAATAATGGCAATCAAATGCAAAACAAAAGTGGGTTCCGAGAGTTTTTGTTGTTAGCTCTTAGCTGTGGTAAAAATTGGAAACCTCAATCAATGAAAACTGAGAGGCAATTATATGCACATGTTTTAAGGTAATTTCTCAGACAATCTACTTATGAGTATTATGACATATGCACATGACTACTACTCATTACTTTAAACCATTTTCCTTTCGTTTTTTTTCTTTAAAAAATCAACATTGATTCAAGAAATTTCTCATTGTCCTTGTATTATATAGGAGTAACTAATCTCTTATTCAATTCTAGAGAACTCTCTTGCTCTTACAACATTCTCATGTATAATTCCTAGTCATAGAGCTCTTAAGCCCATCATTAATCATAATGTGTATTATATTTCACTCTTGCTACAAAATATTTAAGGAGTTGAATTTGGAACTCAGTGAAAATGACAGACAAACAAACAAAGATCTGTGACAAGTTTTTGAACTAAGAATTGCATGCTTGGACATTGGAGATTGATTCCCAATTGATGAAAAGAGTAATCAAATAAAGTAAGAGTGGGAACACTAGGACTTGCCACAATGGGGCCAGTTCAACAAAATTTGACTTTCATGATGGGTCATCTAGCTAATAAAAGAATTGTGCTGCAACCTCATGCTCTTCTTTCTTTTTTCTTTTTTTTAACAGACAATGAAACAACTATAATTTTCTTTTATTTTTTTCAGAAAAATATAGATAGCAAGGATAACCATAACATGATAACTAATTACACTCATAACTCAGTCAAATTACAACCCACCCATATACATATAACTTGTAAATATATTATGCTTGACAATGTTTTTTATGACAAAAAAATATATAATAAAGATTGGTTATTTCAAAACTATATATTGAGCAATCTATTATCTAGAGGAGGGTTAATTTGCATCACCTATTATATGAAAGAACAAGAAAACTAGAGTAGGAAAAGAGAGAGAGACAGAATTTTGATACATATTCTGTCCACAGCCACAGGTTAATTAAAGATAATGCTAGAAAAATTGAGTACACTTTGTCTCTTTCCTTTTGGCTAAGTTCGATGATCATGTGATTAAACCGCTTTAAAATTTAGATTTTACAAAAAAAAAATTGGGATTAGCCCACACCATTTTCTATGATTAATTAGTACAGCACCCATTTATATTTGATGTCATTGTTGATAATGGTCGGAGAAAAATCTTTGTTCTTAGATTATACTTTTATGGGTAAATTACAGAAAATGGCCATGTGGTTTGACTCATTTTCAGATAGGGTCTTGTAGTTTAAAAAGTGTCAAACAAGGGTCATGTGGTTTGCTCCGTTAACAAAAAGGGTACTGAGGTATATTTCTGTCCAAAATTTGACGAAAATTTTGGCTAAAATGCTATTTTAAGACCCTAATGGTTAATTTTTATGTGTTCGACTCTCTATTTGTATGAGAGGACTTTGACGCAAAAAAGGAAAAGTTTTGTAATAATAAATGAAATTTCACCCAAACTGAAGTTTCTCCCTTCTACCTTTTCTTCAACAACTCCGGCTAGTTTTTCTGCTTAATTTCACCCAAACTGAATTTATTGTTCTCTAGCGATAAAGATGACAGCTTTGGCATCAAACCCAAAAACGAAGGCAAAATCCCTTGAATCCAATTGTTGCTTAAATCCACAACTATCATCTCACTCTGGGGATTAATGAACAATGATGATGGAGACGATTCAATTGAAGAGAGTTGGTTGAACTAGAGTTTCAATTGTTGCAGAGAAGGAAGATGAAACAGAGCAATCGGAACAGAGCCTGAGAAAATGTTGTAACTTAAATCCAGAACTTGTAGAAAGTTTAAACCTTTGAATGTTTCCCATGTGAGAAACCCACTTAAACTGTTGTTTCTGAGTGAAATTTGGACTAAGGATTCCGGCAACGTCGCCGGAGAGAGTTCTCCGGCGACGGCGTTGTCACTGATATCTAAGTAATATAGATTTTTCAGAGAACCCAGATCGGGAATCTCACCGTTGAGATTGTTGAGCTGAATTTCGAGCCTTTTTAAGCTTTTAAGCTCGTTGAAGCTCGACGGGATTGTTCCTTGAAGATTGTTGTTATCGAGGTATAGTTCCTCGAGATTTACAAGGGATCCGATGGATGCCGGAATCTCGCCGGAGAATGAGTTTTCCGACAGGGAAAGTCGCGTGAGGCGAGTCAAGTTGGAGAAAGATTCAGAACTAAACTATCGAGGTATTGTTCCTTGAAGATTGTTGTTATCGAGTTGTTGAAGAAAATGTAGAAGGTAGAAACTTCAATTTGGGTGAAATTTCATTTATTATCACAAAACTTTTCTTTTTTTGCGTCAAAGTCCTCTCATACAAATAGGGAGTCAAACACATAAAAATTAACAGTTTAGGGTTTTAAAATAGCATTTTAGCCAAAATTTCTGTCAAATTTTGGACGGAAATAACCTCAAGACCCTTTTTGTTAACGAAGCAAACCATAAGACCCTTATTTGACATTTTTTAAACCACAGGACCTATCTGAAAATGGGCCAAACCACATGACCCTTTTTTGTAATTTACCCTACTTTTATTATCATATCTGCCAAGTATAAAAGAAAAAGACAAAAAAAGGTAAGGAAGAAGAATAAGTCCTATACAACAGTAAAAAGAAAGAAGAAGAAGAAGAAGAAGAATAGAAAAAGGGAAAGGCAAAAATAGTACACATCAGCGCCATCATTACAATCATCACTTACCAAACCTAAATTCCAAAACAATTCTTCACTTTACTTTTTTTTCAACCTTCTTCCCTCCTTTTTGCTTCTTCCTTCTCTTCTTTCTCTTCTCTTCTTCTACCACCCCATGTCTCACACCAAAGTCTACAGCTATATATATTTTTTATTCCCATGATTAGCCCATAAATGAAAACCCTTTTCCTTTTTCTTCCCCAACTTCATTAACAATCATGATCTCTAGTATATAATATCTTCCTTTCTTTTTCATTTGCTTCAAAGGCATACCAGTTAGGATAAGTGAAGAACCACATTGGAGAAGAAGAAGATTCAAGTTTGAAGTTTGAAGCTTGAAGACGATGAGGAGGAGTGTGAATTTCTATGTAGTAGTATTTCTCTTACTGAGTCAATTCCTCAGTTCTGGTAATTGAATTCCCTTTTCTCTTGTTTTCTGTTTGATTTATTCTGATATTTGCATATTATTTTCTCAGCTTTTTCTCTTTTCTCTTTAACCAACTGATTCTTTGCAAACACAATATGATTTCTGAATCTGAAAATTAACCACAGATATGCATTCTACCTTTAGTGTTTGGTATTCTTTTACTTTTCACTTCTCCAAACTGGTTTGTTTACATTGGGTTCTTTTCTTAGAATATAAGTTTATTACCTAGGCATCTCTTTTCTGCTTATGATTTTTTTTTTATTATGGATAAATAATTGTCCTGGTTCAAAATGTTATCTCTTCTATATTAATTTTTATTTTTTTTCATCAGTAAGAGTCAAGTAACAGAGACATATGCTCTTAATATTTCCAATATCTTTTTTTTATCTACCTATCTTTCTGGAGTTCAACATCAGCTAGCCTGTATTGCAACAAACAATCAAACTTCCTCCAATTTCACCGTTTCTTGAAAAGATGAAAGGGCCCATTTTCTTTGACTATTTACATAACTTCTCTCTTCATAGGGTACCCTACTTGTCTCAACATGTCCATTTAGGTGCAATATGACAAGCTGATTGCCTTTTGAAACAATGGAGAGGGCTCAAGCCATAAATTTTTCTTTTAACTATATTTGGTCTACTATAAGTTTGGTGAGTTTAAGTAATATTTAGTGTAAATTAGTTATTTGGTCCCTAAAAGATAATAATTAAATGTTTTAATTTAGTCTCTAAAAGATGCAACTACGATTAATTTAGTCCTTTTATTAAGACAATAATTCAAATTCATCAACAAATATGATGTTTTAACCTCACTCTTTTATCATAATTGTAACAAAATTTAAAATCACATCATATTTGTCATTAAATTTTGATTAATATTCGTTACAAAGTGACCAAATTGATTGTAATTATATCCTTTCAAGGATTAAATTGTATAATTTCATCTTTCAAGGACTAAATCAATATATTTATCATCTTTTAGAGACTAAATCATAAATTTACTCTCGTATCTATAAATATTAATGTATTTCTCAATGGGGTGTAGTTTCCACATCTTAAATGTTCATAAGCATGATTGGGCTTGCTAAAGTTTCTCACCTGAAAAGTTTAAATGTATGTTCAAGAGTAAGCTAACAGTTTCACCTTGAATATTTAGGTGTATTTAGCTTCAATCCCCAAAATCATCAAATGAACAAATTAATTCTAAAGGATTAAAAATATATATATGATTTTGAAAATTAACTATCTCAAATTGAATCCAGTTAGCTGCTAGCTTGATGTCTCTAGTTTGTTCCTCTGACAAATACAAAAAAGAAAAAAGTATCTGATTTCACATCCATTACTATTTCCTGTCATCACATGCTTTTAGGAAGAGAAGAGAACAAGTAAATGCTCTCACTTCAAACATCATTTCAAAATACAGGAAATGCAAGCAGGCCAAAGAAGGAAGAAGAAGTTAAACATGTGAATAACGTACCAGAAAAAGTAGAAGATCATGAAGCTGAAAAAACACAACTTTCTACCACCAAAAGAGACATCACTACTCCCATCACTACAGTTCCAAACTTTGTTCCCACAACTTCATCATCTCCAATCTTGAACCCTAATTCCAACCCAGATGTCACTGTCTCTCCACCCTCCACAATCCCAATCACTACTTCTCCAACTTCATCATCATCATCATCATCATCATCATCATCATCATCATCATCATCATCATCATCTTCATCATCTTCTTCTTTAGGTTCAAGTTGGTGTGTTGCTACACCAAGTGCATCACAGACTGCTTTACAAGTAGCTTTGGACTATGCTTGTGGAATTGGTGGTGCAGATTGTTCTGCAATTCAACCTGGAGGGAGGTGTTATAATCCCAATTCTGTGAGAGACCATGCTTCTTATGCCTTCAATAGCTATTACCAGAAGACTCCTCTCCCTAATAGCTGCAACTTTGGTGGAACTGCTCTTATTACTAGCACTAACCCAAGTAAGCTTTTTCTCTCTCTTTTCTTGTACAATTCTTCTCACTGACATTTTATCAGTCACGTTACCTGCATTCTAGAGAAAACCCAGAAAAAACTTGCAAGTGAAAAGTATTCTCACTTCTTTTCTGGCTACCCAACAGAGACATAGGCAAAGTATAATTCTTGTGTGTCAATCAATTGGATTTGGAAGTTTCTTCGAAAAAGAAATTGTTAAGAAAGTGGAAAATGTAACTAATATGGGACTTCTTACGAAACAAAATTTTGGTTTTGAAATTTTCAATTTTCACTAAAAATTATAAAATGGACTATATATATATATACTCATATTAGCTATATTATTTGGTTCAAAAAAAAATTCAATATATTTCTCTACCAAGTCAAGAATTTCTTATTGTTACTACCACACTATATACTTATGTTTTTGCTGGTTTCCTTTTCTAATTCACTTTTTGTTGATGTATTTTGTGTCTTTATGCAGGTACTGGAACATGTCAATTTCCATCAACTAGGTAACCAATCAGTTTTTTTTTTTAAAATTCATATGCATGTTAACAAAATTTCATTTTAGTAAAACTTAAATTATAGACTTTTTTTTTTCTTTTGAAATTGCAGCACAAGCACATCAATCTTGAACACAACAAATTCAATAGGAGCAAATGTTTTTGGTTCAGTACCAGTACCCTCCACCTCTCATGCTGTTGCTTCTACATCATTTTGCTTTTCACAAATTTATGTCATTCTTTGCCTATTATTATTATTGATATCTTCATCATTTCCAAATAAATATTCTCTCTAAAATCACTAGATAATAACTTGAGAAGTTGATGAAGTTTAAGACTCGTTTGGGTCTCACTTTTCTTCACTCACCAAATTAATTTTGTATCTTTTTACCTTTTTGATCTTGTGGTGATTGAGAAATATAGATCTTGGAAGTAAACGTAAATAGTAGGCACACCTATATATATGGACATTGTAGAAATCTACACCCATATGATATACATTTTCCTCTTCGTAGTTTGTAGTGTGTGTGTGTGTGTGTGTTTCTTTTAATTTGATGACTTTTTTGGTTGTATTATAAGTTAATTAGAACAATAATTTATGTTGATGAGAAACAGAGGCTGTAATTTTGTGGCATTGTATTTGTGTTAATTTGGACAATGGTACTGACTACTTATTGCTCTTTTTATCATTAAATATATTTCGAAACATTTATTTAAATTTTTTAATTGCTAAACCTCACAAAATGGTATATATATTATTATTATTATTATATTTTTTTTTATTTAAATGTATTTTTTTAGTCTTAAAATGAAATATACTTTACTTTTTTGCTCTGCCATTATTTCTTTCTTTTTCTTTCCTCCAACTGGATTTCCTATCTTATTTAAATAAAATTCAGTGTCCACACATGTATTTTAAAATTTGACACAGCAGAGTTTGATCTTATTAATGCAACTTTAATATGACTTAGACAACTCCCCATGGGGAAAAAGGAGAGCAATAATCATAATTAAGAAGACTTTTATTGTCTGTTAAAGTTTAGTTTTTTTTTTCTTTTTCCGCAACTAAAAAAGGTTGTTGTACTCATAATCTAGTTAATTGGGAAATACAACTTTCTAAACATCACACATAACCTCAATCAGCATAAAAGATAACATGCTTTTATGAAGAAAAAAAAAACTTGGTTGTAACTTCTAATATATATTATCAAGTGATAAAAGTCTTCAATAAAGAAAAAACTGATAAATATTTTAAGCTCAACTGTATATTATTCACTCTTTTAAAAGAACACTTATCCATGTTATGAAAAATATATAATAATATAGATTTAATTATAGACAACATTTGAGACATGCTTGAGAATGAATAACTTTAGTTACATTACATATCGATATCATTATTGGAAATCCCAAAATTTCACTACATCGCTGGAAACCAAAAGGTGATTTTACAACCAAATAAAGCAAAACATGGGTTAACATTAACATGAAAAGTGCAGATTTTCCCTCAAGGAAAGAAAAAGAAAAAGAGAACAAACTCAAAGAACAAAATAAGATAAATTTTCAAGAGATTCTGCCATCACTGTCATTTTTTTTTGTTTTCATTTTCTGCACTTCTGTTTAACTACCCCTTCATTCCCAGCAAGCATCATATACTTATCTCTCCTTGTAAGATTTGTGCACTGAAATCCCAAGGCCTCACCCAACTGTCTCTGTATATAATTAGCCACTTCATGACTAGACCATCCTCCTTGTTTAGGCACTTTTTCAAGCATTGTAATGTGATACTTAGGCCTAGGATTCATCATGAAGAAGATTGGGTCCAAACATTTAAGCCCACTAGCTGTGGTCCCATAAAACATGGTCACATGTGTGTTCATACCCACAGGAACAATGTCACCACCCAACTCAGCAAACAATGAACTAAACCTTAAAAGGTAGGGTTCCCTACAGGTTGTCCCTTCAGGGCACACCACCAAATCTCCTTCTTCAAGAAGGCTCTTCATTTTTTGCCCATCTTTTTCTTTGTCCCTTGAGAGACTCACTGTTTTGATTGGTGATATCAACTCTGAGACTCTACTTAGGCTGTATGTGACTGCAGTTAAGGGCTTACCTAAGCTTGTGCTGAGCATAACTGGGTCAAGAAGGGTCCTGTGGGTGCAAACATATAGGACCCCTTTTGTTTTTGGATCTGATTTTGATGATTTAGGGGTAGTATTGCCCTTAAGTTTGATGTCTAGGCCACTCCAGATGGCTAGTGTGAGTGCCAATTTGTAAGGGAGAAGAACACCAAGAAGGATTCTGTATATGGCGAAGAGGATACCTATTGGAAGCCACATGAACATGAAGAGAGTGGCTGAAGGTGTAGGCAAGAATGCTAGCCTCCCATCATGAAATATTAGAGGCTTTGGGTAATTTTCCCTTGCCATCACTAAGCTTGAACACTTCTTCTTGCCTTCTTCATTGTGAACCACATAAGCTTCCTGTCAGTGTAAATTAATGTAACAGATTGTAAGTGTAACTGTGAGTGTGTACATTACAAAATTTGAATTGAGTATCTTATATATTTGTCTATCTGAAAGAGGTTTTCTCTTGAAGCTTCAAAAACAGTACTAATGATGAGAGCTTTGGCTTAGTGGTGTTGCAGTCATTTTTAAGGAAATCTTAGTTAGAGTTAAATTAACCCAAAAAGCTTTAATTTGGAAATAGTACTTTATTAATATGAGTAAACCTATTTTTCAGTCCTTGTATTTGTTCCCGGCCACATAGTGATTTAGTCTTTGGATTTTAGAAATAAATCTTTTGATCCCTGAATTTGTTTACAAAAGTCAACTATTTAAGGATTAAATACTAAATAGTTGATGTTTGAAAAAAAAAATGAGGGACCAAAAAATCTATTTTTAATATCAGGGACTAAATCATATTTTGGAGTAAATTTAAGGACTAAAAAGTAAATTTTATCTTTTAAAACTCTAGACTTCAAAACTGTAAGCTCTCCGAGTTACCTTGCAATAGGAGATGAAGTGATGATCATGAACACTAGGGCTTCCTATCCCAATGTCTGGCTTTCTGTCTCCAAAATACTCTTTGAGGGCTTTATGCTTCACAAGAAAACCAGATTGAGAGAGAAAACCAGTGAAGTAAGAGCCAATGGTATGTAATTCTGTACCAACAACATCATCAACACCCAAATATTCCTTAAGAAATCCTTCCACCATCACTCTAGGAACACTTGTGAACACAACTTTACACCCAGCTGAAGCCAAAACCTCATAAGCCTCAAGGTTCAGATTCTCCATATAAAACTTGGGTAACACTGCCCTTGAACAGCTTTCCATGTCCTTTATTTTAAGCCCACAGAATGTTATGAAGGTCATGACCCTAAACTTAAGGTCATTGTCCAAAACCCACAACAAAGGACATGAGAGAAGCAAGAGGAGTGCCCTGAGAATGCTTCCACCTTCAAAGGCAACAAGCATGAAATAGGGAAAGAAGGAGTGGGACCTCAAGAGGACTCTGTGGATGTCACAAACTAGTACGGTATGTGACCCTATAGAAGTACCCTCCAAACCACATTTGGAAATGCTAGGAAAAGGAGAAGATTTCTGTGATGGTTTGAGTGGAAGATCATAACTTTTCATTTTTCTTGCAACTATGCAATATGAGTTAGCTAGAAGCTGGTACAAGACCCAGAATTTGAGCCTGAGGATCACTAATGGGAAAACCATTATTGATGCTATAAGCTTTCAGAAACTACTAAGAAAAGCAAAGATGAGGACAGAGGAAGTAAATGGGATAGAAGACTATGAGGATGGGTGGCTTTTTGTGGGGAAAAAAAGGAGTGCAGAGAATATTTATAGAGTCATTTAAGAGGGTACAGAAGAAGAAGAAGATGAAGATTCACTGCAGTATTTGGTTAACCACACTGCATGCAGGCATTAATTTCACTGCATTCACATTTTCTTTCTGTTTTCCTCTTTGACATTGTCATGGCAATTATGAGAAATTCCTAGGTACGTCGGTTTGCATCAATCAACTGATTTTTCACAAACAAAAAGTAAAAGCATTCAAAGGAAAAAAAATTACTTTTTAGTCTTTGAATTTGTCCAAAAATTGAAATTTAGTCCCTAGATATTAGAAATACACTTTTTTATCCCTGAATTCTTTTTTTTGCATGCATTAACTACTTAGTTCCTAAAACTTTATTCGTTAAGACTAAATACTAAATAGCTTATGTTTATACAAAAATCAGGGATTAAGAAATGTATTTCTCTAAAAGACTAAATCATAATATTGAGACAAATTTAAAGATTAAAAAGTATATTTTCTCAAAAAAAAAAAAAGCAGTATATTTTATTAGTTCAATTTATGGGACTTATGGGAGATTGTTTTGTAGGAAGCTGAGAGTTTCCAAATTACAATTTTTCTAAGTGGCACATGCATCATGAAGTTAAGAGACATAATTAAGTAGGTTAAAATGTTGGTGAACATCCTTGAGAGATATTTGAAAGTAGGCACCTCACTCTAGTGTCTACAGTGTAAAGTCTAAAGTCAAAACACAGGTTGCACTCTTGGTTCTTCAACGGCCTTCTTTGAATGAAAAGTTTTTAAGTGTGAAATCTTAAAAACTCTTGGAAGCATTTCATCAAACACTTTCTAAACCCTTCTTCCATCTGATTTTCTCTAGCCACTGTTTTTAGATCTGTGGACCAATGAAGTTAGCTTGCCCACACCATCAGATTATTTGACTTTTTAGAAGAACCCACTTTTGTTTTTTAATTAATTATTAACTATCAAATTGATAGACTGGATATTCATTGATTAACTGTCGTTGACTTTTTCGTTATAATTCTGTGTATGCATGCCAAGACTATTGGTATTTGAAGTGGGACGGTTAGTAAGTTTGGTGTTGATTGGTTAATCAGGGTGCTATCTTTGACTAACTGAGCAAATGAATCAATTTTGGATGTGAATGGCACATGAGCTATTAGCATATAAGCTAACCCAAGGATAAAGGAGAAGTGTCGTTAAAAAAAATCAAAAATGATTTTATGAATAGTCAAAGGTTATCATTAAATTATCTTAAATTTAAATGATTTTTTTAACGATGAAAAACAATTTGATTCAATATTTGTCTTGATTACATTCTGGCTGTGATTTTGTGAAGCCATGATTCAGGATGACAAGACTTTTCAATATTAATGCACATAAATAGCATGCAAACATCAACAAGATTCATGAATCCATATCCCCCTAGTCAAATACTAGGACGTGACTTGTACTTATTCAGGACCTTTTTGTTGGTCAACTACAAGAGCTGTGAATTGTCATATATTGCCCAAAAAAAAATTTATAATACCTGTTATAAGAAATTGGGTCAAGCAGCCTTTTATTTCCACTATTAGATGAAAATGTTTGGAGTAAGAAAATATTAATTTATTATTTTTTTATTTTCATTTCTATTATAAAAAAAGAAACAGATTATTAGATCGCTCAAACTTTTTAAAACATGCCTCTGTAAGATTTATTATAGCATAAAGAAATTGGGAACATAAAAAATAACAATGTATTCAAATTAAATTGTAAAAAAAGTATCATTTTTTTGGTTAGTACTCATCATAAAGGATGTCTTGTCTAACAATTTATAATACTTGGGAGTCAGATTTTTCCACATAAGATACAATAAATTTACACTAAAACAGACCAGATATCATCAAGGGTTTCAGACTTCAATGACAACGTTCTCAAATAAATACAATGGTAAGAAACATTGGACTTTGTACAACCATTGAACATCTTTTTGTTTTTTGGCTACATGACATTAACACTGATGAATAATACCATCTATACAATTTTCTTACTTTATGCTGGACATTCTACATATACACATTATTTGCAGATCATGGACCATAAGGAGCAGAACGAAGGAAGAAAAAAATAACAAACCTTGCACAGAATTATACTCTGCACAAGCTGACTTACATAATAGCACTTGTACCAAAGTAAACACGACGAGTTAATTCAAATTGCACACATTCTTGTGCTCTTACAGTATCCGCATCATGTCATGTCCCGTGTCCCATCTCTGTGCTTCCTAGACTCCCAACTTATTCCTTTTGCTGCTAAAATAACAATGGATTCTCTACAAACCAAGAAACTGCACTCTGTTTACCTGGCTTTAATCATAAATATAAACTATAAAAATATTGAGGCTCTTTCATCGCTTGCCACTCCTAACAGGGCCGCTCCATCATCACATTTATACACTTTCTTTTGGAAATGTCAACTTTGTACAACTTCAGATTGTCTCTATGCAGTGGTTAGCACTCCTAGACCCATTGCTTGTGACTAGGAATAAGATATCTATCAAATAATTAAGTTTTTCTATAGCTTATCATCTGAATCGCCCTTTGGGCTCTCCAACAAATCACCTGAGTATGAACCATCTGGTTGACGGATGCATATATTCAGATTGCTGGATAAGAAAGGTTCCTAGATAGTGCAAGCAGAGAAATAGTCAGCCAAATCTACAAAGATACATTAAACCATAAGAAATAATTAATTGATCAATGAATGTAGTTTTTTTATACAAAGCAAAAGAATAGGCACAATAATCTGGCAATTTCATGTTGAAGTTGGTAAGTGAAACTGACAGCTCAATGTGACATTAAAATATGACCTATCCTCAGAGCCATCTCAGGAAGCAGTCAATCTGCATTCTCTATATGTAAGGTTAATTGGTACTTCATTAGACTTGTGACTCATCCAGGAAAGGTTAAGAATAATGGAAGTATCTTTAACTAATATATAGTGTTAAAAGAAGGCATCAAACTCTAACTTAAACAATTGACAAAAGGGTTTGTTTTACAAATTCTGATAAAGAGAATAAGAGCCTATCAGGAAGTCCACCCTTAAATCATTGTACAAAGAATGAGGAATCGTGATCCTTTAAGAAAGAAAAAAAAAATCTGATTTACATGTCCAAGGAAAGAGGTAAGATATCCTTCTAAAAGAAAGAAAAGTAATGGAAAAGGCAGTATAATACAAAAAAGGAAAAAGATGAATAATGCAAGAAAGCTGAGCAATTTTGAGTTGCTCTTGAAAAACATGAACAATCTGTCAAGCACTTCAGTAAGCATTAAGAACTTATAGTAAAAAAGAGAGGAAAAAAGAAAAATAAAAACCAAGGCACCTGGTCAGCAGTCTCTTGGCCCTCTGAATGAAAAACAATTGGCCGGCACCGCTTATCCTCGTTCATTAAGCTTGAATTCTGAAAGTGTGTCACGAGTGCAGCCTTTCCTTGGATTCGTGCATATGCCAGTGATGCAACTTTTTCACTATTGAATTTTTCCCATTTCTTCCCATTAAATTCCTGCAAAAATATCAGAATGGTATATATGCTTCTTCAGACCAGCACAAAACTTGATTAGAAGAATACTAAAAGTACCAATGAAATACTTTCCTCCTGGCATTATTATTAAAAAAAAGGCCAAACACCCTTTCGTGCCCCGAACACTTGCGGTGATTTTCAGTTATGCCCCTAACGTTTCATTTGTGTCAGTTGTGCCCCCGATGTGAAACGTTAGTTTCAATTATGCCCCCAATTTCAATCATCCACCAAAAAAAAAAACCATTTTCGCACGATTTGAGATCGGTTTTTATCAGATTTCATATGGGTTTTAATTTTCGGACATCACAAACTTGATTCCTTGGATCAATTTCAAAGATTAAGCTAAAATAGCCCCAAATCCGAAGAAAATCGGACCCGATGAACCCTAAAAAGGACCAAAATGAAATGCAGCAAAACGAATCATTTTTCTCAAAATTTCCATGTGCAAAATGATCCTTGGGAGCCGAAAATGAGTATCCATAAACTCATTTATCAAAACAAACTGAAATGAACACGGATCGAAGCTCAAAAGTTCTGAAAAATTGTACACTAACGAGGGTGGGGGCATAATTGAAACTAACGTTTCACATTGGGGGCACAACTGACACAAATGAAACGTTAGAGACATAACAGAAAATCACCGTAAACGTTAAGGGCACGAAAGGGTGTTTAGCCTAAAAAAAAAAGAAGGATAACTCCACATAGGCATTTGTCCTCTCACATTAAGAAGATTCTTTACAGCCCAAGGCCATGACTACATACAAATAAAAGTGACAAAAACATGGCTAGACACACGCAGGGAGAAGGAACCAAAACCTTGTAGAATGGAATGATGTGTGAAGGAGAGACCATATTAATGAAAGCATAACCAACATTACACTTGTTCTGCAAGGAAAAACGAATAAGCAATAAATCATATTGGAGAAATACATTATCATTAGCTAAAAAGACTTATTGACAACATATGTACCTTAAAGTCGATTGGTAAGTAAAGAAAGTCATAGGTACCCCGGTGATTCTCATCAATTGCAGACAGAAGCATCTTTGAAGTGTACCTAAAAAGCAACACAATTGACAAAAATTATCAAGTTACAACCCATCTGGAATTGCCAGTGTAACCACAAATCTGAGACAGCCATTCTTACTTATTAGGAATGTTTTTAATCATTAAAGTAGTCCTTGCATCCTCCCCATTAATAATTTTGTCCAGATCAAGCTGATACTGTTTCTTGCTATCAATTTGAGTCCCACTAATTTCAGGCCGCCGACTCCGGCCACGCTCAACAAACCCCTCATTGTTATTTGCACCTAGTCCAGAATAAGATCCATTTCCAATAAACAAGGATCCATGCCTTGGCAGTGGCATCATTCTGAAACTTGGTGAATTAATTTCAGTTGTACTTCCTGAAAGGCCAACAACCCCTACACCTGCACGAGGACCCATGTTCATAAAATTTCGATCACTGTGGTTTAAACTCCCAAATGCAACTGGACTCATGAGAGAAGCTTCTGGTGAATCAGGGAAGTAGCTAAAATGCCTATCAAGAGGAAGGCCAGATGGAGCAGATCCCACATGGTGATGAGAGAGAGAGCCAAGAAAAGAACTATGTCGACTGGTTTGTGGAAAAACCTGTTTCTCACCAGTAGACGAAAATGGGAGCCCAGCAGACGATGATGACCAGGCAGAAGTGTTTGAGTGCTCTGTGTAAGAAGTAGTTGGACTTCCCCAAAGAAATTGAGGACCAGACAGCGTACCAATGCTTGATGAACTAGGGCTTGATTCTCCAAAAGTAGAAATGGATCTAGAACTTGCATTTAGTTTTTGCTCAGGATAAGACACAGAATGCTGAAAAGCTGGTCCTTGTGTTGATCCAGAATTTGTAAATAAATGGTTTAAATTATTGACCCTTCCTGGGTCCTTGCCAATTGGTGCAATTTTTGTAGAGTTTGATGCATGAGGGGAAAGAATTGAGGCCAGTCCAGGCAACTGATTGCTGCTATTCACAGGGCTGGCATGAGCCACCATGGAAGGGGACTTGCTAAACGAACTTAAATAATTATGTTCAACTGGACTGCCAAATTGTGCCCAATTACCTGTGCAAATTCGCTATCTGATTTAGATTGCAATTGAAATGCCTTTCGAATATGATATAACTAGAGCTGAACATGAGGAAAAAAAAAAACTAGACTTAGAGAAATTTACCGGGAGGAGAATGGGCCAGTGGTGAACCAACTTGATGCCTAAAAGTCCTTGCTTCATCTAGATCCAGCTCCTGACTCAGTTGTTGCATCAAACTTCAAAGAGAAAAGGGATGGCAAATTTTTACCAGATCAATTACGTGTAGCAATATTGGCCTCACAACATTAGTACTTGAAGTGGTATTGTTGCCACTTCTAACTTTAACCACATTTCACTTTAGTAAACATTATGTATTTATGTGCTTCAGCATCAACCACTTACAATAAGTGATTACTTCAAATCTAGTAAGTAGCTAATTTGGTGTGATTGACATGGGACTGAATTTGGCTAGCAAAAGTTGAATACAGCTAACAAGAGAAGTGGCATCAAAATCATTTCAAGTACAATTGATAATGAAAGAATCGGCCAAAATATTCCCCTAAAACATATCAAAAATAGATTAATGCTAAAGTAAGTAACTTTAAAAAATAAAAATAAAGAAAAATGATAGCGTGCATAAGAGACTGAGACCTTAAATCTATAAGAATGTAAAGAAGAGATTATTTAATCACAAAACAAATGCAGTACTGCACACTTTGCAAAATAGGAGGAAGCAAAGAGCCAAAGCTATATCGTTGCAATTCCTTAAAAAGCTGATGTAAGGCAAACAAAAACAATAATAATACCCACATCCTGATAAGAGTGAATTACGTATTAAAGACTCTTTAAGTCATTTACCAAGTAATGAGAACTTGAGTAGTATGAGATGCTCAATTACAACTTGCGTGCTTCAGTTCTACCCTCTTGACGGTTAGCTTTAAGAGGAAAGGTCCCCAAGATCACTTGGGTCTTATTAACATTAGGGTCTAGTTTTAGTCAAGAAAAAGAGGGCTACTATTGGATGGTTCTAACCTACAAAAGGTTCTAAGTCGTCTCATATTGTGAAGTGTCGTAGAGAGCAGCCACCAAGACATTGGCTCTTCAAGGGCGGTGTCACTTGAGTACGTATGTGATACTCAAGTCCCACACCGAGTAATATGGAATACTTATGTATCCTAGTTTTCCCTCCTCAATAGCTAACTTTTAAGGGTTCTCCAATGTCACACAACTAGCTTTTGAAGGAAGGTTCTCCAAAGTCACTTGGGTTTTATCATGATGCCAACGTAATAAAAAAAACCACCATATTTTGCTGGTAAACTGTAAAATGTGACCAACCAATATGAAAATATCCTACTTACTTTCGCCGTGCTCCACCAGGGCGGCTAGGTTCAAGTTTGATGCGTTTCCCGGCAATATCACTCCGATTTAATGCTTTAAGAGCTGCCTCAGCTGATCTAACATCATAAAATTCAATAAATTTATGGTGTCTCTTATGTGGTGTTTCCCTTATCTGCAATTAAGAAAATAATAATAAATGACAAGGTAAAAACTAAGAGGAAATCAAAATAAGAAACTCAGATGATTAACTCAAACTCATAGGTAAAGTTTTACCTCTTTCACCTCACCATAAGCCCCAAATATTAGACGGAGGTCATCATTTGATACTGATGGATCCAAATTGAATACTACAAGAGTTCCTTGGTTGATATCCTTTTCAGAGGGGTTGTCCTGAGTAGTAGTAGAAAATATTAAAAACAAAAATAATAGCACTGTATTGAGTTGTATCCTAAATACAGCTATATATATATAAATATCAAACCTTAGGTATTGAAAAATGAATGTCAAGCTTTCTCCGTCTCAAGGGCTTGTTTTGTAAAGCACGCATTGCAGTGCGAGCAGCTCGAATATCATAGTAAGAAATCATCACAAAACCCCTATGCTTACATGCAGTGTACAAAGTCCTAATATCCCCATATTGCTATAAAAAGAAACAACAGATTAAAGAATACAGAATCATCATTAAGGCTGAAAAAAAATAAAAATAAAAGATATCCTCAATTTCAATAAATATGAAATTTATAATTAAAAATTACAACATTTAACTCCAACCGGAAGTTTCTCTGACAAAGCAGCACAATACTAGTATAAGAACTACAGAAAAAGAAATTAGTATGTACTAACTATGCAAAATATTGGGTGATCTGAATTCTCTTGAATCAACAAAGCTTTTGGATGAATATATAACTATTCTGTTCAATGTATTTGTGGCATAGTTTTGTTTCCAGTCCACATTTCCTACCTTTTTTATGCAACTAATTTTCCCATGTTAGGTCTGTAAAACTATTGTTTGGAACTTAAAAGTATAAAGGCAAATCCATTGAAGCATGAATAAAGGCAAAAGAGAGCACTATTATATAACTCTCCTCTGCTCCCCCTCCAATATGGATCTAAATGAGTTTACTGTCATGGAGGGAGTTCAAAATAGATGCAGGGCAAAAAGTATAACTATCAAACACGTTAAAAAAGAATCAATCAATAGGCCAAACTCTATAGAAGCATTTGATTAAACATAGAATACCTCAAATAGTGATCTTAATTCAGAGTCCTCAACATTGCTATTGATGTTTCGAACAAACAATGTCCTTGATGGATGCTCTCCATAGGGGTGCTCCCCAGCTACGGGTCCCACACCATTTGCAAGTGCATAATGGCCAATACCATTTGAAGCAACTCCATCAGAAATGCTTATCTTTGACATACCAATATTAAGACCCTCTTGGGGATCAAAATCCATTTCAAACCCCCCTCCACTACCAAACAGATCATTTTCATCTAGATCCTCCAGTTGGCTGGGCAATCTACTCAAGTCAAAGTCATCCATTATTCCAGCTAATAGGTCTTCATCATCAGGAAGTATGTGCCCAATTGCATTGGTTTCAACATCTTCAAGTGGATCAAGTTCGAGTCCCTCAACTTCTTTATCAACTTTATTAAATATTGGCATGTTACTATCAAAAGCTTGGCCATAATGCTCTGACTCAGGAAAATTCACTGCATATAGACACAATAGAGCAAAAAAAGGGGTCTCAATAACCTTCACGTGCTAGCAGTGTCTCTGACACACACACATATATATAAGAACGTACACTTTTCATGTGGAAGAACAGGTAGTGAACTAGAAAACAAGCTAGCATCATTAGATGCATGATATGCATCAACCCCATGTGGCATCCCCCACGCACTGCTTCCCATTTTTTTACCAACATTCAGTGGAGGAATCCTAGATGGGCCTATAAAATCAGCATGAACAACCGATTTAGAAATATGACTTGCATGTTCATAGCAGAATATATGCATAATATATGAAATAAAGGAAAAGGCACACCTGTTGCACCACCAACCGACTTAGAATCCAAAGAAAGCTTATCCTCCGGCCACTCCATCGAATCACTTTCTAACAAAATAATAAAATTAAAGGAAATGGTAAATAAGGTCTCTAAGTATTAATTACTTGAAGACATTCCAGAAGAACAGTGAAAAAAATATATAATGAATCATTACAAAATATTGCCACAATTAAGTGAGGAAGGAGCATCAGAATTCAGACTCCCTCAAGAGAGTGACTGGCAAAGATTTTCTGATTATTCTACCTCAATAATCGGGATATTGAGAAGTAAGATGCAATCATTTATATATTAAAATGAAATAATTAGCCCAACCTACACTGAAATGTACCAGGTTGAATTAACCAACAACTGTAACCCACAAGGCCACAACAGCATGTTGATCAATAACACTTCAATAATTTATTTGGTTGGATGGATGGAGTTTAATAAAATGAAATGCCAAATGTTGCAAGAACTTGGCAATCCTACGGAAAATAAATTACACTGAAAGAATAGTGAAAGGCAAGGAATGCTGCATTCTATTGGATCCCCACTTTCTCTCTTTCTTTGTTGCTTCAAAATGAGGAAGGCGAGGGGAAAGAATGGAAAATTTAATAAAGTAGCAAGGAGACTGAGTATTTTAATATGTATGTATATATATATATTATTTAGTTATTACCATGTTCGGACATGTTCATCGCTATCTACGCTTCCTAACAAGAGTACTCCAATTCACTGGAAAAAAAACCATTCCCACAGGAAGGAGCAACCATTATAGCCCTTCCCTTTCTAATCATTCTCTATTTCTACGACTATGTTTCACTCCCTTCCATTCAATTCAAACCCTTAATCAAGATGTCAACAATTGTGAATGGCTAAAGAAAGTGTCGTACTGACTTTACTAAAATTCAAAAGATAATGGGCGTTGTAGCCATAAAAGTACAGTTCCTTACAATAGGGAGGACAAATTGAAGAGATTTTTAAAAATAACCAGTAGAGAACACTTAAGTCAACTTAGCTCCAAACCAAAATTACCCCGCAGACAAGAAAACCAATTTAAACGCAAAAATCCATTTTCATGTACCAAGAAGATACCGAAGTCGAGACTGATAGAGTCAACTTAAGTTTCAAACCGAAATTTCCAAATAAAATTGAATCAACGTGAGCAGACCCGATAAGGAATTAGATACAGTTTCTCACCGACAGCTCAATTCTTTTGTCAATATTCTACAGAAAGAAAAACCCATCACAAGAAGTAAAAAAACGACTAAGAAAAAAAAGCTCAAAAGCATAAAGAGAGTACCTTGTGATTTGTGAAGAGAAGATAAAAGAAAGAGGTTGTTAGAGGGAGACCATGAACGATAGTTTTTCTAGCCGATGGTGTAAACAATTGTGATGATCACGGAAATAGGGTAGGGAGGGAGAGTTTCGTAGAAGCAGAGATATTTCTTCCTTTCACTCTTCTACTTCCTCCTCCATCGCCGGAAAACCAGTCAAGAGTAAGAGTAAGAGAATTTTTCACAGGTAAAAAAGAAAAAACACACACACAGAGAAAATATACAAGCAAGAGCCGAAATCGGAGAGAGAAAGAAAGAGAGAATTCACAGGGGAAATAATTGGAGGGAATAAGGGAAATTATTGAGAAAGTACGAAGAATTTCATAAACACGTATCTATACAATAAATAAATAATAACAACAAATATTACAGTGTTTTCTTTTCTTTTCCCTCGAGTTTCGCTCTCGCTCTATTTCCACTCTGAAAATTCTGCCGTATTTGAATTTCGTTTGGCGTCCGTTGACACGAGTGCTACTTTCGAGTATCAATAAGCATCGTCCGCTTCTGAAATGAAACAACTATTATTTAAATTTAAATATATATATAAAAGAAATTCTAGATTTTTTTTTTCTCCAATGCTTTACGTAATAATTTAGCATTGCTTCCATAAAAATAATAATTTAGTATTGCAATTTGGATTTTAGTTTACAAATAATAAAATCTGTGAGTTGAACCATATGCAACATATAAAACTTTTGTTTGTTTTCGGCTGTAGCCTATGAGAACATGATTTTAATATTAATACCTCCATCTCAGTTTAATTTTTTAATGACTACAAATATGTAAACCTTTGAAGTCAAGACTAAATTAATAAAAATAATTTTAAATCTAAAGTAAGGAATATAGCATTTTTGAAAGAGTAATATAATAGATAACACATGATTATTGGGTTTTTTTTTTCATTCAAAATCAAAATATTTATAAAGGTTGATATGTTGTACCGATTTGCTAATTAATTTTTTATTGAAGAATCAAATTGATTGGAAATTGAAAAAGGTGATGGATATGCATTAAATTGCAAGATTGAGAAGATGAAGTGAATTGCCTATAAATAGAAGTAATTCCTTCATAAATTGAAAAATTATAGTTGTGAGTGAGAGTTTACAATTTTCTCCGATCAAAAATTATATTGGAGGGGGTTTGTAATTTTGTCCATACAAAAATTATAATTATAGTGAAGTTATCCTAAATAAACTGTGAGATAAATCTTGAGGCACCGATTCACGATAAATTCTTATATCTACATTCTTTTTTGTTTATTTAATATTGGCATTGCTTTACTAATGACTATTTTGTAATATGTGTATGTTTATGATTATTCCATTCCCATAGTAGAAAATTGAAACACAAATTAAAGGAGTTGCTCAATCTCAAATTCTCAATAGTGATTATCCAATATACTAATTTATGTATGTTTATGATTATTCCATTCCATAGTAGAAAATTGAAACACAAATTAAAGGAGTTGCTAAATCTCAAATTCTCAATAGTGATTATCCAATATACTAATTTTGTCATATATAAAAATATAATTGTGATGGATATTTTGAGTTTGGTAGATTTAATAGAATTTTCGGCGCTGCATGATTGAGTGATTGATTAGTGGGACCATTGGACACGTGTATGTGGGCCAAGGAGAATGGTATGACGTGTACAAATTTTGGACCAATAGAATGCGTAGAAGATAGTTGCGTGAGTGAGATTGAGAGCAGAGGATTAAAGATTCCCTTCAGACTAAATTCTAGTGCGACTGCTGACGTCACATTGCGTTGGCGAGGGAGCTGAGTTCACCTGCTTTTTCGTGCGAAACTTTCGGGATCAGCTTTAAACCACTCGTCTTCTGCCACGTTTCCTTTTTCACTCCCTGTGTTCAGCTTTAAATTTGTTTGAGGTAATAAGTAGTTTAAAGGAAATAATCCGTGAATTAATTTTAAATATATAATTCCATTTAGATCAAACAAACAAACAAATAATTTAATTAATTTTTCTATAATTCATTTATAAATTAAAATAATTAATTTTTTAGTAATTAAACATTATTTAAAGTATCTACCGTGAAAGTATAAAATCACTTAAATATATATTAATTTTGTTCTCATATTTTTTTTTCCACTCGCTTTGCCTTTAATTTCGATTCGACTCATCTAATTATAATACGAGAACTTTTCGATACAAGTAATTACATTTACGAAATCTTAAATTCACGATCTTAAATAACGTGTATATATATTTTGCAATAATGGCCGCCATGAAATAGTGTCTTAAAAAGGAAAAAGATCTTCATATTTCAAATCATTCTGTTTATTTAACTTTTGTTATTTAAATTCAAAGTTCAAACTATTTTAATTTATATATATATATAATACTAATCCAGATGATTTAGGCATGTTTGTAAACTCAAGCCCAAGTCCATATCAATTTAAAAGCCCAACCTACGCATTTCTTCTTTTTCCCTAAACCAAACAAATAGGTCAAAGTTTACTTTTGGTCCCATAACTTTTACTCAGATCTCAATTTGGTCCCATAACTTTTTATGTTGCATTTTTGATCCCGTATCTTTGCAAAAAATTGAAGATTTGGTCCCATATCATTTTTTATCCCATATATTTTGGTCAGATTGCAGAATTGATCTCATATCTTTGCAAAAAGTTTCACCGCTAGTCCTACTTAATCCAAATATATATGAGACTTATTCTGCACCTGACCCAAAGATATGAGACCGATTATGCAACTTGACTAAAAAATATAGGACCGATTCTGTAACATGAACAAAAATATGAGACAAAAAATGTAACACAGGACACTTGAGCAAAAGATATGAGATTAAAAGTGCAACAAAAAATGTTATGAGACCAAATTGAGACCTTAGCCAAATTTATGGGACCAAAAGTGCACTTTGGCCAAATAAATATGACATATTTTGTAGAGTAAACTACAATTTGGTCCCTGAAAGATTACCGAGCTGACAATTCGGTCCCTTAAAGATTGAAATGTATAATTTAGTCCCTGAAAGATCATAATGGTATACTATTTAGTCCTTTTTTCAGGGACTAAATTGTATATTTCAATCTTTCAGTGACTAAGTTGTCAGCTTGATGATCTTTCAGGGACGAAATTGTTAGTTTACTCTATTTTGTATTTTGGATAATAGCTCACGTTATCTTGTGGGTCTAATTCCTACGATTACAGAGCCTCCCTCATTCTCCGAGATTGTTGACGGAGACAGTGGCACGGGAAGTTCAGGCATGGCCGTGGTTGCGTCCTCCTACTTACCAAAAACTTGCTTTACTCCCAAAATCACTCTTTCCTCTAGCTCTTCTCGCAGTGATAATATCAAGTTCATTTCATCCCCAAATCATCTTGTTTCGAATATAATTGGGAACCCCAAAACCCAGACGGCTCTTATCGGAGTGGGTCTGCTTCTCACCTTCACAGGATCTGCCTCTTCCGCCGAACTCTATCTCCAGGAACCCTCCAATGCTCTTTCTCTCCCCACTTGGGCCATACACGTCTCCAGTGTCCTTGAATGGTAACATTTCTTCATTGCCTCCTCTCTCTCTTTCTCTTTCAAACTTTCTCTCATTCTTCTTCTCTCTATTCAAAGGATTTCAGCCATGGCTTTGGTGTGGCAGTACGGCGAGAAATCAGGATATCATTCTTGGAAGGGCCTTTCATGGGGTATGGTGAGTTTTCTTTAATTTCAAAGCTGTACTTGTATAATAGGTCAAGGTGAATTTCTGGTTTCTTATCTTATGGGAAAATTATGATTATATCAAGTAATTTAAGGATCATCTTTGAGAGTTCTCCATTTTTAAAGAGTGAATTCTACTGTTTCTTTTTTACCATGGTCTATGTGAGGTTAAGGAGTCCTCCAATGCGGAAGTTTTCAAAATTGACTTATTATGAAATTAAGTTCGAGGTATGGTCTTTCCAGCTTTCTACTTATTCCAAGTTTTGTTTTCTTAGCAGTGATCTCATGTAATATACTATGACACACTCAAGCATTTTCTTTCTTCATTATCCTTCATCAGATCTGTTAAATTTTCATGTGGATGATGTTTTATTTTTTTGGTCGATTAATGATGTCTTCATTCTTAACAAAGATTAACCCAGTTGTTGAAAATTGAAATGTTATTTGATTGTTCTAGGTACCTCTGCTTGGTGGAGCACTTTGTGCATGCACTTGGCATTTCTTTTATAACTCTGAGTCCCTGGAGGTTAGAAGGCTTTTCTCTCATTTTACAAAAGGATTATGCCATGAATTCAGACAATTTTAAGTGATACAATTACTGAAACTGCAGAGGTTCTATATAAATTTATACCAATTAATTTGTCACTACATTGTAACTAATCTTCATTTTAACTCTGAAGATACTGGGCTACAAGTACTTTTTTCTAAATACTGCTTCCTATATATATGCTAGTTTAACGAAATACACCTTTTGGCAACTCCTTTGTGTCAAAACTATCCTGTTGCATGACATTAACAGGCATGTTCCTTTCTTGTGCTGATTCTGAATTATATAAGATTTAAGTAGAACACCTAAAATGATTCAGTTTTTCTATTGAGTTGTAGGTATTGGTGGCTCTACAAGCAGCACTTACTGTTATAGGCAATGCTACAATGTGCATAGCTGCATATCGAATCTACAAATCCCGTGAAGGCTCCAAGAATTTTTGAATTGTCTGCATCTGGGCCACCTATTTGGTAAACTACTCTCTTTATTGATCAACATAATGTGAGAAGAATCTACAAATTTATTTAAAACGTTTATTGTGAGAGATGGTGGCTGAAATTCTCCTTTTTCGTTTGCATGCCATCTCGTCTCCTCTCTATCTCCTTATTTTTATTTTTATGTTGTCTTGTAACAGGATAAACATGCCGGAAGACTCATTCTTGAATGAAGGTGGCTATAATTGAGACCAATATCATATTTACTTACGATAAGCGCATATAAATTTTGGAGTCTGATCTCAATTCCCATTGTCATTTTATTATAGCTGTATTAAGAGCCTTGTGTTCCGAAGCATCTCTACTGACTAGCATGAATATTCTTCAAGCTGACTGTTCCAAACTCCTAAATGTTGAAAATAGTCATAATTGCTATAGAGGGTGCAATATTTACCATGTATTTTTTGTTTCCCTATTCTCTTCTTGTGGTTGTTAATAGGTTCATTGTTGTCATGATGGATGATGATTGTTACACAAATGAGTGTACACTGCATATCTGATCAAAGCCACAATCATTCTGATAATTATTAAATAATGGATTTATCTAACATGTGCCCTTAAGGCACATTTTAAGGTTTATTCTAATTGGTTAGTAGAGCATCTCATATCTTGAAATCTACGAAAATTTATTTAAAAGATGATTTTTAATTTTTGAAAACTTACTTGACCAATCAAAAGAAACCTTAACTTGTACCTTAAGGGCACGTGTTAGAAGAACCCTTAAATAATTGTAAATTTGTGAGAAGTGCAAATAGGAGGGGAAAGACTCGTAAGGTGACCCCTGTCTATTGTGTCCTATAGTCGTCTTGCTCAAAACAAATTATTTCAATTCAACGTCTATAGTCATATATTTATATTTTATATAACACTCGATCGAAGTACATCTTTTTTTTTTGTTCCATCAAACTACAGGAATATCCCATCAACTCATAAACTTCGTAAGCTCACATCACCTCATGTAGTTCACACTTTTTAAAGCATAGAAATACAATGTAAACAATTCNCTTTTTATTTTGTAAGGGAAGAACAATACATAGATTGGAAAATCCTTTCTCTTTATTGAAATGAACAAATTGAAGTACATTTGAATCCTTTATACTCTAGTTACAATGATTCTTAATATCCCAAAATAGCCTTATTACAGTCCCAAAACAGCCACAATCATCCCATTACAATCCCAAAATAGCCTCATTACAGTCCCAAAACAGCCCTACAATCATTCCAAGCATTGGCTGTATGACCATTTCCTGCTGGAGCCTTGGTTCTGCTTTCTTCAGTATACTTTGCATAAAATGTCTAATACATGGAATCAACTTCAGTGAGATAGAAAGTGCCTGGAGATAAAAGGCTACAGTCCTTGCTTGTCAAAAAGTGCTTGGAGATTGAAACATGAACTCATCAAAATTTTTATTTTAAATGCATCCAAGAAGCATGATTCTGTTTTAAACATCTTAATAAAAATTAGAGCAATAGTAAAAAATATATATACAAGTGTGTGTGTGGTTTAGGTGTTTGATAGTCAAACCTTAGCATATATATGTTGAAAAAACCATTTTCACACTCAATTCTGAAACCTTTCATTTACCTTTTGATAAACTAAATAGTGAATAAACTTACCTAGTTCGAGTGAAGGACTGTTGGAGCAAGATGAGAGACGAAGTGACCTGCAAGAGACTTCATAGGGGGCCCTGCGAAGAACACTCTGACGCTCAAGTTAGAACGAGAGAAAAGTGAGAGCAAAAGAGAATTCTGAGTGTGAGAAGTAGCTAACCTTGGACGGACAATGTTAAGGAGTATTTATAGAGCAATGAAGGATAGTGGCCAGCGCAGAGGACGCTCCACGTTTTGACCCACGATCTCCAGCAATGGTGGGGGTGGAAGTTCAAGAAATGCATATCAAGGCAGTCGTGAGAGAGTGGGGTGTACAGGTAGTCCGAGCGCCAATCATTTATGCAGCGCTAGCTTGACCGAGTCAGGAAATGCCCCGAACCATGCGGATAGGGCTTCGACCGAGTCAGGGAGCACCCCGAAGTGTACGGGCGGCGAATTTGGCCTGGTACGAAGGCCAAGTAGGCGAACGCTCAAAATGTGAAGTATCACCTTCATAAATACTATGAAAACTATATATATACAAAGTTGTGTACATTGAAATAACAACACTTTTCCACTTATCTAAGATATCTTCCCTCTCATTTAAATAGCAAACACTCATGAAAATGAATAAAAGGAGACTTGTAGATGTGTCTAAAACGTTGCTATTTGCTAAGTTGAAATGGATCTTTGGGCAGCACAATATCATAAAAATGCAATATGAAAGACTTTGGTAAAGACTTTGTCAATAAATAAAAAACGCAGCTGAATCAGATAGAGAGGATGAATCATGAATGGTCCGAGTTTGAAAGTGGAAAAGATTAACGACGGTTCTGTGCGTAATGTGTTGTTTTGTTTATTATTTATATTTAAAACGCACAGGTTCACTAGTTGATATAGGCGACGTGGCACATTTTGAGACAATGGATTATTCTGTTTTGTCTTGTCGGTCTAATTCCTAACCAATGGCAACGAAAAGCATAAATCTGATGCCTCGTGTAGTCATGTCATGTATGTACAAACTGTATTCATACATAGATATGATACGCGTAAGTGTATGTATGTATGTGTATTGAGATTTTGATGCAGGGGTATTAATGTAAATAGACAGTGAATTGACCTGTGAAAAAAGCTTTACGGATCCGTGCAGCACGTGAGGAAATGTAACCACTGGGTTTGACAGCTAATGAATTTTGTTTGTCAACTAACCTCTAAAAATGACAAACTGTGGGTCTTTCTTGGCTCCTAAATAATCACTCTTTTCTAATCATTTTCAACCAAGTCCTCCTAATGTTTTTATCTGTAAAAAAAAAAATAATTTAACTTTAGCTGTTGAATAATTAGAATATGTACTTCAATTTTTAAATTATTGTGATCATGTGATGTGATTGTCATATTTGGTCTTTGAATCAAATTTAAAATAATAATAATAATAATAATATAATACAAATAATTCATGAGTCAAATAATATAAAATCAAATTTAGAGATCAAATTATTATTAATAATAAATTGTTGATAATTAAATATTTTCGAGATTAAGTTATATATTATAATTATTCAAAAATTAATTAATTAAGTGAATATATATTTAAGTATCAAATAGTAAAATTTTTCTCATCTTTATTATTTTGTTATGTTCCTTTAGTTTCTTTCACTGATTTAATCATGAGAAAAAATACTACACGACCCATACCTCATTATATTTTTTTCGAGTGATCATTCAAATTTTAACAAAACACACAGAATTCCTTTACAACCGTCGTCAAAAGCAAAATACATAATGAACTATATAATATACTATTACTAGCTAATATGTACGTGGAGGTGGATACAATGTCCATGTTTTGGAGGTTGCAGGCTTATTTTCATCTACCAACTCAAAAATTTCAAGTCATAGTTTCATATGTATGTATAATTAAGATTTAAGAATAAGCTCTAGAATGAAAAACAAATATAAAAGCCTATATATAAGGTGAAACCAAATATTTATTTAATTTATTAAATTAATGATCTATATATCTTTCTTGAAAGATTTATATTAAATCTAATGGGTAAATTACATTTTGGTACCCTGTGGTTTGACCCTATTTCATTTTGGTACTTTGTGGTTTGAAACCTGACACTTGACACTTTGATACACTGTGGTATTCTTCATTAACACTTTGGTATCCTTTGGGGTTATTTTGTAATTTTAACTATAATAAATTTTGCAAAAATTACATATTGACCCCAATTTTATTTTTCAATTTTTCATTTTAGTCCCTAGATAATATGTATCGAGGGACTTATTTGTAATTTTTTGAAATTTTTTTGGGGTCAATATGTAATTTTTGTATAATTTATTATGGTTAAAATTACAAAATAGCTCCAAAGAGTATCAAAGTGTTAATGGATAATACCATAGAGTACCAAAGTGTCAGATTTCAAATCACAGGATATGAAAATAAAATAAGGTCAAACTACAAGGTACCAAAGTGTAATTTACCCTAAATCTAATGACAGAGAGTGAGTATTGGATCCTCCGGCTCTACTTAACAAAACCTTTTATATACACATTGAGGGAGATAATTTAAAATCTAGTGGTTACCACATGGTTTGACAAATCAAAAGCAAATAATGTGATGATGATAACTTTATAATTAAAACAGCAGCAGAGCACACTCTAATAATCCAGCATTGCCACGTGGTCATCCTTATACTAATTGCATCCTCTCATAACTCGACACGTGTGGGACAGATCATCATCTTAAGAAAGAAAGCCTCCAAAGGGGAATCTTCCTTCACACACTTGACTGCATCTTCCACACCCAAATGACATTTCTACCCTCGCCGCTTTCTTTTTTTTTGGCCTGAACCCTCGCCGCTTTCAAACAATCACATTCTACGCCATTTACTATTGGTTATTACACTCCCGTATTCCGTGGTTAGGATAACTAATAAGTAAAACCATTAAGCCACCCATAGAATTCAATAATACCGTCTTTTTATTTTTGTCAAATTCCCGTTTTACTCATCAAATTATATACTCACTTTCATTTTGGTCTATAAACTTTTTTTTTATACTTTTTCTATCCTCAAACTTTCACATTTATTTTACTTTAGCCCTCTAAATGTGATTTTATCATTTTTTGTTATTATTTTTAACTTAAACAGTTGAGACTTGAGATGATATATTTCTTAAACAAGAGTTAAATTTATAGTTTATTTTTCTTTTAAATAGTAATATTTTTTCATTCAACTCGTGTATTGTGAACACATATAAGAGATAAATACTCAATCATAACTATTCAATTAGAAATAATGAAAGAAACTATAGGATATCATAGTTTGAACTAACATTGGAACAAATATAAAAGTTTATAACAAAAATGTAATAAAAAATAATTTTAAGACTAAAATGAAATTAACTCATAGTTTGGAGGATCAAAATGGCTAATTGACCTTTTTCTTAAATACATTTTCTCCCCTAGATTCAGGCCTCAAAGCTCTCAGAAAAATTTGAGGTATCTATGTTCATTTTCTCGCTTTCTCTCTCTATCTGTTTGTGTCGGTGTATACATTCAAATCTTGCGCACTCTACGAACTTCTCTCTCTGCTGAGTTTTCAATTTCTCATCTACTTCTTCTTCTTATTCTCCTTCTCCAGCAGCAGCTTCACCTAATTTCGGTGGTAATCTCGTGCTTTTCGTGGAAGCTAGCTTTTAGGTTTTGCGGAACTCAGATCTTTCGGGTATAGCAGGAAGCGGAGGAAAGCTGCATGTGAGATTGCGTTTGGAGTCTATGTTGAGTGAAGCTTTTGGAGATCAGAATACGCTACTGCAATTGTGGCTTTTGATCCGGAGCAGGGGTATGTGGGGCAAATGTGGCTGAATTTTGGGGCAAATTGAACCCTGAGTTATTCGAGATTGTCTATTATCTTTAACCATAGGACGGTTTTTGAGGCTGTTCTCGTGTCGGCCGAAAATGCAGCCAGATCAAAGAAAAAAGGTCGATTATTCGTTCCCTTGATTCACTGGCCCTCTTTAAAATTCCGAAATTACCTGTGAGATTTCATTGCTTCTAAGTTTTGAGGGAATTATTCAGCTAACTGTTGCTACAACCTAAATTAACTACAGTATTAGAATCATGTTTATGTTAGTGTGTATACTGTATACCGAGAATCTTCAATTCGATACTATGGAATAAACCTCTATGCTAAGTTGGTTGAATCAGCCTTTTCTTCTAAGTTGGTTCAGGGGTTTCATCCAGTGCGTTAGATTATTTCTATCTCTCCCTCCCGTCTCTGTTACTCATGGTGGATAACGTCGTGGTTGGTGGGATTGTTTCACCTCTTTTTGAATTCATCAAATGAGATGCGATTTATTCTTTCAACCCCTTCCTGCTTCTGTTCCTTTACGTCTCTGAAATGAGCTTTCGGTGTTTTTTCTCAAAAAAAGCGAGGGTTCCTCTTCAGATGCTCAACAGTTTTTCCATCAGATTGTCTGCTAGTGATCGATTTACTTTCCAATAACTAATTTTGGATATTCTTTCTTCTTTTTCTTGTTCTTCTTCTCCCCTCTTCCTTATTTTTTCCCTTTCTCTGCTTCTGCCTGCAATTCCTATTCGAGTATTCCATGGATTATTGGATAAGGAATTATGTGAAATTATTGCATCTGACTTCTTACTGGATATAAAAGATAAAACATTAAGAAAGTTAGGTGAACTATATGCGATTGAACCTCAAAAGGCATTAAGTACGTGGATACTTGGTTGGAAATAAAGTAAAAATATGCCAGCCTGTTTAACTGTAATTTTTTGGTCCTCAAGTAGAGATTGGTGTGTCATAATAGCTCGATTTACTTAATGGTATCAATTATTAAATTCTATGTTTTCTCTTTTGGTGATGCCCTGCTGAGGACTGAAGCTGTTTCATGAACCTCATTACACACTATTTATGCTGAAATGGTCATATTCCTGTCATTCAATATACTCAAACCCTTTTCTCTTAGATTTTGAATCTTTTAAATTGATATTTCTGCTACAGAGTTCAACAGAGATGGAATTTTTTTCTGAATATGGTGATGCCAGCCGTTATAAAATTCAAGAAGTTGTTGGGAAAGGAAGTTATGGCGTTGTTTGTTCAGCAATTGACAGTCATACTGGAGAAAAGGTGGCAATAAAAAAGATACATGATATCTTCGAGCACATATCTGATGCTGCACGCATTCTTCGTGAGATAAAGCTGCTTAGGCTTCTACGACATCCTGATATAGTTGAAATTAAGCATATTATGCTTCCTCCTTCAAGAAAGGACTTTAAAGATATTTACGTGGTATTTGAGCTCATGGAGTCTGATCTCCATCAAGTCATTAAAGCCAATGATGACTTAACAAAAGAGCACTATCAGTTTTTTCTTTACCAGTTACTGCGGGCACTGAAGTATATTCACACTGGTACGTTTCTATATCATATAGTGACATTTCCATGAATATATTATTCTGGGGCATGCTGTGCTATAGAAATTTAAGTTTTGATTGGCTAAAGTGCATAGAACCCACATAAACTTTACCTCCTATGCAAAAGATTCCAAAATTTTTCTTTTTGTGCGAAAAATTCTTTTTGTTAAGATTTTTATTCAATTTTTTTTTACTATTAAATGCAACAGTAACTCACTTTAAGTTTCGGCCAATATTAAATGTAATAACAATCATAAAATTTAAAAATAATTGTTTTTTTAATGAAAACTTAACAAAAGTGATATTTTGCATAAATTAAAAGTTTAAGGTATTTCGTCTTTTTTCAAAATCCGAAGAATTGTTTTTTGCACAACGACTAAAGATCAAGGAATTTTGTGCATTTTTGCCTATTTCAGTTATCTCTATTGAAGGTTTAACTTCCAGGATGGCACATATTATCATGTCCCAAAAACAAGTTTCACTAATCTTCACTTGCTTTTCTAGTACTTTTTTTGGAGTTTTCAAAATGTCAGGCGTCAGCATTGATCTCAGTGTTGCTAAATGTTTATCTAATAATTAACTACATTTTGCAGCAAATGTCTATCATCGAGATCTGAAACCAAAAAATATACTGGCCAATGCAAACTGTAAACTTAAAATTTGTGATTTTGGGTTAGCTAGAGTTGCCTTCAGTGACACACCTACAACTATATTTTGGACGGTAAATTTGTTTATCACATTTATTTCATATTAATTATAAGTCCTCATATAATTTTGGAAAATGGGAGCTGATGTTTTCTTCCCTGATTAATGTACATCTGTAGGATTATGTTGCTACCAGGTGGTATAGAGCTCCAGAACTATGTGGGTCATTTTACTCAAAGGTATGGCTTTGTCATGATTACAAGTTAAATCAGTCATGCAGATGCTTATTTAAATGTTATTATGCAAACACAAATTTTTTTGGTAATGAAGTCCATGGTGCATTGCAAAATAGTTGTCTAAAGTACCAAACCCACCTGTTAAAGTTACTCCTAAAGCATACCAGTAAATACATGGGGAACAATCTTTCGATATTTGACATTTTGACCCCGAACAACTGAACAAGTAATGTGTCTTTTTGTGGAACAGTTAGAAGGAATGAAACTCTTCTATTTGTTTTTTTTTTATCCTTTCTCCTTCTGCCATATTTGCCCAAGAGATGTGACAATGTTTGAAGACAAATTTAGTCATCAATAATTTGATAAATAATAAATATGGTAAATTAAAATAAATAAACAATCATACTAGACTCAAAAGAGGGAAGTCTGACATCTGTATCATAGTTTGCTTGTAGCATTCTTTTATCTGTTGATATATCTTGAAACTTACCATAGTTGTTTAGAAAATTGTCTTCATAGGTGAAGAACATGTGACATTTTAAACGTCAATGCGATAGAAGATTATACTTCTGCATGTACTAATTAACATATATAATTCATTGTTCGGATAACAACAAACTGATACATGAAGAAATCATGAAATGTAGGAATATTAAAAATGTAGTTAAAGTACCTGACAGAGGTTTGTAGTTGTAAATTTGGCAGTGGAGAAAGTTCTGGATAATTCTCATTTCTTGGGTGCTTACTATCTGTGCTATTTTTCATAATCTGAAAAATGTCAAGTTTTGGGAGGAATTTGTTTTTTTGTTTACAACCTAATCACTGATGTATTCTCAAACCCATTTTGATGTTGTATAGCTGATACAGTGATACCCCCTTTCCATATGCAGTTGACTTTGAAAAGCTGAAGTCTAGCTAAATCGTTATGCATTTTAAATATGAAACTTTTAAACTGATCGTCATGGGAAAAATTCATCGGGTTGTCATAATTACATTTGCATGTGATGTTTTATTTGGTTGAGGTGTGTTTTAGTCTGGTAATATATGCCAAAGTTGGTTTCTAATGTTATTGTGGTTGCAAAGGGGAGCATTGTTGTGGTATATATATAAAACATTGTTAACATTATTTTCTTTTGAATATTGATGCAGTATACACCTGCAATTGATATATGGAGTATAGGTTGTATCTTTGCTGAGGTATTAACTGGAAAACCACTTTTTCCTGGAAAAAACGTGGTACACCAGTTGGATCTGATGACTGATCTTCTTGGGACTCCCTCAATGGATACTATATCTCGGGTAAATTTTTCTTTATAGAGGAAAACATGTTTGTATTGTCTTACTTTTTTTAGTTCAATACCTAGTGACAATCTTGTTTCTTTGTTGCAGGTGCGTAATGATAAGGCAAGGAGATACCTAACTAGCATGAGGAAGAAGCAGCCTGTTCCATTTACACAAAAATTTCCAAATGCAGATCCTTTATCACTTAAACTACTGGAAAGACTGCTTGCATTTGATCCAAAAGATAGGCCTACTGCTGAAGAGGTTTGTGTTACATTTTCCTCTATTGCCACTCATAGGATTGCAGTTTAACTGCTTGTTAGAATCTCATCCTTATCTTTCGAGCAAAAGGGCCAAGTGAATTAATATATCAATCTAGTATATGTCAACTTGACTTTTCTTGCTCCAGATAATTAAAGCTTTCAGTGTCCTCAGGCATTGGCTGATCCTTACTTTAAGGGACTGGCAAAAGTAGAGAGGGAACCATCATGCCAGCCAATCTCAAAGATGGAGTTTGAATTTGAAAGGCGAAGGGTCACGAAGGAAGAAATACGAGAGCTGATCTTCCGTGAGATTCTAGAGTATCATCCTCAATTATTGAAAGACTACATGAATGGAACGGACAAAATTAGTTTTCTATATCCAAGGTATATATTTCCATTGTTCTTTTTTTTTTCAACTGTTATTTTTTCTTTCTTTCCTTTGATCAATTCCAATAGATACTTATATATGATTGTTTTATCCTGATCCTCTTTGGTGGCATATATCCTTTACAGCGCTGTTGAGCACTTCAGGAAACAGTTTGCCAATCTTGAGGAAAATGGTGGTAAAAATGGGCCAGTTATGCCACTTGAAAGAAAGCATGTTTCTCTTCCAAGGTAATTTATAAATGCAGTGTACTTATGTTAACATAGGAATGAATGTTTTATGAACATGCTAAAATTACTTCCATGAACTTGCTGAATTGTAAAAACCAATAAATTACTTGTGCAAAACAAAACTGGCAAGGAGCAGGTGATAATGGCCTGTATGAGTTAGTTCTATTACGCGTATCTGCTCCATTTTAATTTGTATGCAAAATGAAACTGGAAAGTAGGAGGTGATTATTTTCTGTTTTAGTGGCGCTTTATACGTATCAGCTCCATTTTAATTTGTTGTATATAATATCGTTCTGTGAAGCATGGACACTTTAAAAAGAGCTATGTTGCTGTGTCCACACTTCCGAGATAGTGTGTCAAATGCAGTGCTTTGCAGTCCAAGTTTTGTTATAGATTGTAGATGCAAAAGTTGGAGTCTCTTAAGATTAAAATTTTGAATATATATAAAATGTAAATTGTGATCTGGTCGTAAACAAGAGTTGCAATTCCTGTTTTTCTTCAGACCTGTAAAGAGAGAAGCTGAGGCTTCTTTTAAGTAATTAGTGACCATTGACCAGGAGGGCCGTTGGCTTTGAGAAATTATTGTCTAATTATTATATTTAGCTTCTCTTTTAACGTAATAGCATGTTGTGGGAGGAAGTGACAAGTGGCGCGTGGACCAAAGTCATCCTTCTCTAGCTTGCATTTGTTCTCTATATATATAGGGAGTGAGAGAGCAATAGATAGATAAATAGATAGAAGTGTCTGGTACTGATGTGTCTGGATCATTGACAGGTCAACAGTTGTACATTCAAATATAATGCCTGAAAAAGACCCATCAAATGTTGCTTCCTGCAAAAATCAGCAAATGGCAGACGAATGTAAAAACTCCATAGATACAGGAATGGCTGTCTCCAGTTCTATTCAGGGGCTGCAAAGAATCCCGCTGGGTATGGAAGTTATCATCATAGTCTCTTCTGTTCATGTGAATTATCAATAAATAATACACTAAATTTGATCCCTTTTTCAGCAAAACCCGGTAAAAATGCCGGTCCAGTTGTTTCCTACGAATCTGGGAGTGTTACCAAGGATTCTTATGATCCAAGGACTTTTATCAGAGGTTCTGTGCCTCCTCCTCAAGCTGTTCCCCCTGCATATTATTACCAAAGACCCTCCTCAAGAAATCAAGAAAGCTCAGCAGCAGAAGCTGCAAATATTGTGCCTTTGCCAGCAAAACATGCTCAGCAATGTGGAGTTAATGCCAAAGTAGCACCAGATATAGCTATTAATATTGATACAAACCCCTTTTTTATGACAAGGGTAGGAGTGAACAAGATCGAACAGGATGATCGAATAGCTATTGACACAAACCTGCTGCAGCCAAAGGTTCACTATGGCGGGATTGGTGCCACTGCTTCTGGAACCACTGCTCATAGAAAGGTTGGGCCAGTTCAGTATGGTATGGCACGGATGTTCTAAGACACAGCCGTGTTACCGATAGTTTGGCTGGGTGGTGTAAGTCCTTGTTGAAAAGGAGCTGTGATCTCTGCTGGGTTGTGTAAAATGAGGGAGGGACTTCCCCTCCTAAGAGCCAACTTTCTCGTCAGATGTTATAAGGTTTGGTTACAACTATCCAGAAACTGTATGAGTGAAATTGAACCTATCTTGTAAGTCAATCTACAAACCTTCCTCACTTCATGTCTCCCTTCAATCCCTTGTCTTAATTGAAGGAGTTTGCAGTGAAATCAAACGCCGTTAAGCCAATCTCTTAAAAGTGTATATTTGGATTGAAAAAAAGGAAGGGTAGGAAAATTTTTAGATTTAGATATGCACATTTTCTCCCTTTCTCTTTCTTCTCAATCCAAACATAATCTAAAACTAAATGTTTTCTTTTCCTTTCTCTTTCTTCTATTCTCCTTAATTCAAACATCCCTTAAATGTTTCTGCTTTATCTGGAAAACTGGTGCAGCAAGGATCAGTTTTTGTCAACATCTGTTATACAGAATAACAGAAGTTATAGAATATATATTTTCTTTTCAAAACTTTTGACATTCTTGATGATCATTACTGCTTCAGTTATGTCTATCAAGTATCAATGACTACGGGGTGGATATTGGATAATGACGTAAACCTAAGATATTGTGTGTAGGAACATAATTTAATTGAGATGGGAGGTTGAGGGTTGAATTTTTTTATAACTTGGTTGTAGGGATTTTGATATTCTCTCAAGAATTACTCTTAAAAGTTTAACTAATTGATTGAAGATCAACTAAAAAAGAGCTGACTTTGAAAATTCTGTCAAAAAAGCCTGCAGAATTTGATGAAAACAAAGACTTTTGGAGATTTTTCTATGAAATGGATATGCTTTGGAGTCGATGATGAAGAAGCAGTAATTAGTTTCCATCTCCCCTCTGACGCATTGCAGAATCATTGACATACACTCCCCCACAAAGCTCCATATTTGTTACGATTTATTTATTACCTAACAAATATTAGTTTGATTTACTAAATGTTAACCGTTGAAGTTACTTATGAAATATAATGAATTGGGACTTCATATATTTTGCTGAGAGTAAACTCCCAAATTGCTCCCTGGATTATTGGGTCGTTGACAGATTGGTCCCTGATTTATGGAAATTGACAAATAGGTCCCCAAATTTTATTAACGTTAGTCAAATTGGTCTTTCCGTTAAGTTGTCGTTTGGGAAGTCGCTGACGTGTCCGTTAACTAAAGTGCCACATCAGCAGTTGAAAAACTGGAAAAAAAAAGTGCCAACAGTGCATTTAGTGCCACATAAGCATTAATATTTAAAAAAAGGCAAAACACCCTTTCATGCCCCTAACGTTTGCAGTGATTTTCAGTTATGCCCTTAACGTTTCATTTTGTTCAGACATGCCCTCAATGTGCAACCAACGTTTCAATTATGCCCTCAATTTTGACTCAATGCACATGTGGCAATTTTTTTTGCTTATGTGTCATTTTTTTTTGTTTGACTTGATTACGTGGCATCATGACTGGGCATTCTTATTTTTTTTTTCCACCTTGGCATGATGACTGTATTTACATTTTTGAACATAAAAATTGAGTAAACTAGCAAATCAGTCCCTGGATTTACATTTTTCATCATCTTCATTCATTTTAGTCCCAAATTCTCAAAATAAAATTGTAAAGTGTCCCAAAACACTTCCAAACATTTCAATTTTGTCCTTAAAAGTATTAAAAACCCTAAAACCTAAACTCTAAAATTCTAAACCCTAAAACCCTAACCCCTAAACCCCTAAAAAAACCACTCTCTTGCAATTTGGTCCCTAGGTCCTCAAATTTATTAAATCAGAATTAAAAAAAAATTGGTCCCTAAATCCTAATTTCATTATCATCTTCTTCATCATCATCATCATCATCTTCTTCACCTTCATCATTTTCATCATCTTAGAAATTCAGCATCGCAATGTTTATAGCATGAGCACCAAAAGACCCACCAAGAACAAGCAAAACCTTGGCTTTCTTAGAAACAAAATCATCATCCCCTGCTGCAATATTATTCTTAGAGAAAAAATGCGACCTTGCAGTTTCCTTCGACACCTCATGCTTCCTCAACGACAACCTCACCGGGTTCCCACAAACCACACAATTGTTCCTCCTCGGAAAACTGTCGATGTGGAGTTAAAAGCGACGAGGATGACGTCAGCGAACACAGAAAGAATCGAATTTGCGATACCCGGCACGTAATTCTGTTCTTGGATGACAAGTTTGATGCTTTTGAGTTTCGCGGCGAGACACACCGGAAAAGAGACGTGCCCACCGGTTCCGACGACGACGTGGGGTTTGAAATCGTCGAGTTTGCGGAAGCATTGGATTAGGGATTTGATGAGACGGAAAGGGAGGATCAAGAAATTTTGGGATTGGACGACGGCGGGGACGGCGACGAAGTCGTAGCCGGCGGAGGGGACGGCGGTGCTTTCCATGCTGTTAGGGGTGCCGATGAAGAGGATTTGGCAGGTGGGGTGTCGAAGATGATGAAGGTGAAGAAGATGATGATGATGATGAAGAAGATGAAGATGATAATGAAATTAGGATTTAGGGACCAATTTTTTTTTTAATTCTGATTTAATAAATTTGAGGACCCAGGGACCAAATTGCAAGAGAGTGGTTTTTTTAGGGGTTTATGGGTTAGGGTTTTAGGGTTTAGAATTTTAGAGTTTAGGTTTTAGGGTTTTTAATACTTTTAAGGACTAAATTGAAATGTTTGGAAGTGTTTTGTGACACTTTACAATTTTATTTTGAGAATTTGGGACTAAAATGAATGAAGATGATGAAAAATGTAAATCCAGGGACTGATTTGCTAGTTTACTCAATTTTTATGTTCAAAAATGTAAATCCAGTCATCATGCGAAGGTGGAAAAAAAAAAATAAGAATGCTCAGTCATGATGCCACGTAATCAAGTCAAACAAAAAAAATGACACATAAGCAAAAAAAATTGCCACATGTGCATTGAGTCAAAATTGAGGGCATAATTGAAACGTTGGTTGCACATTGAGGGCATTTCTGAACAAAATGAAACGTTAAGGGCATAACTGAAAATCACTGCAAACGTTAGGGGCATGAAAAGGTGTTTTGCCAAAAAAAAAACATTTCATCTCTTCTTCAAATTGGTCCCTGAGTTCAATTTTTATCCTATTATTTTCAATTTTCCCTCATTTCATCATTTTCATTCATTTTAGTCCCAAATCCTAAAAATAAAATTGTAAAGTACTCCAAAACTCTACAAAACATTTCAATTTAGTCCTTAAAAGTATTAAAACCCCTAAAACCTAAACCCCAAACTCTAAACCCTAAAACCTAAATCATAAAATCCTAAACCCTAAACTATAAACCCTAAACCATAAAACCTTAAACCCTAACCCCTAAAATCTAAAACCCCAAACCCCTAAACCCTAACTCCTAAAATCCTAAAATTGTAAAGTGTCCCAAAACTCTTCCAAACATTCCAATTTAATCCTTAAAAATATTAAAAACCCTAAAATAACCCTAAACCTTAAAATTCTAAAACCCTAAACTCTAAAATCCTAAACCCTAAACCCTAAACTCTAAAATCTAAAACCTTAAACCCTAACCCCTAAACCCTAAATCCTAAACCCCTACAAAAATTACTCTTGCAATTTGTTCCCTAAATCCTACTTTCCTCTTCACCTTGCCCAGATTTTTCATCTTCATCATCCTCACAATCTCTCCTTCGTCATCCTCTTCCTCTTCCTCACTCTGTCTCTTCCAATCACAGAAATTGCAAATTTCCCTGACTGTACGCCATTCCATTCCATTCCACATATATAGGATTCACTATTATTCTTACAATTACCAGACTCACACAAACCCAGAAACACGCATATACTTACAATTTCTCTCCTTAATCTGCAGAAATCTTCGTTGTTATTTCGATTCGATTTCAGTGAAAATTGTTCTCTGTGATTTCGATTGGATTTCGTTTTCACGACTTCGTTTGCACAAAAACCCAGAAACACGCATATACTTACCAGACCTGAACGATTTTGTCTGCTAACGCCAACACTGCCGTCGACGGCGTCTCCTCTATCAAGAACTGATGAGATCTGGACGACCTCGTTTTGCCTTTGTTGTTGTGAGGACGACGATGAAGACGATGCTGAGATCTAGACGATTTCGTTTTGATTTTGATTTTGCTTCAATGACGATGAAGAGATGATGAGAGATTTGGATTCGAAGATTGGGGTTGATTCGAAGATGATGGCGGACGATGAGAAATTTTGCTTCAATGACTTTTTGATTTTTCATTTTCCAGATCTCTCAAATTGATGAAGATGATGAATGTCTGGTAAAATAGAAATTTGGCAAAGATGGTGAAGGAATGGATAATGAATTGATGAAGATGAAGATGAAGATGAAGTTGAAGAAGATGAAGATAAAGATTAAAAAAAAATTATGGGGTTTAGGGTTTAATAAAATAATTGTCAAGGACTGAATTGCAAATAAAACCCACTAAATTAGGGTATTAGGATTTAGGGTTTATGGTTTTTTAATATTTTTTAGGATCAAATTGGATAAAGATGAAGATGAAAAAAAAAGTTTTAGGGGTTTAGGGTTTTTAATATTTTTAAGGACTAAATTGGGATGTTTGGAAGAGTTTTGGGACACTTTACAATTTTAGTTTGAGCATTTGGGACTAAAATGAATGAAGATGATGAAAAAAGGGGGAATTGAAAATAATGGGACTCAAATTAGATTTTTTTAGGGTTTAGGGTTTAGGATTTTAGGATTTTAGGGTTAGGGTTTATGATTTTAGGGTTTTAGGATTTAGGGTTTAGGGTTTTAGGGTTTAGAGTTTGGGGTTTAGGTTTTAGGATTTTTAATACTTTAAAGGACTAAATTGAAATGTTTGGAAGAGTTTTGGGACACTTTACAATTTTATTTTTAGGATTTGGGACTAAAATGAATGAAAATGATGAAATGAGGGGAAATTGAAAATAATGGGATAAAAATTGAACTCGGGGACCAATTTGAAGAAGAGATGAAATGTTTTTTTTTTAAATATTAATGCTTATGTGGCACTAAATGCACAATTGGCACTCTTTTTTTTTAACTGCTGACATGGCACGTCCACGTCAGCAGTTAACGGACACGTCAGCGACTTCCCAAACGGTAACTTAACGGAAGGACCAATTTGACTAACGTTAGTAAAATTCGGGGACCTATTTGTCAATTTCCATAAATCAGGGACCAATCTATCAGCGATTCAATAATCCAGGGACTAATTTGGGAGTTTAGTCATTTTGCTGACATATGTATTTATGCAATGCATGTGTCTTTCAACTCTCCGAATTACTCTATGGGATTCTATCGACCTTGGGGTCCATTATTTCTTCATCCCACATTCTCATCATACCCATTTCCAATTTTATTTTAATTGAAGAAAATGATGATGGGCCCTTTAATATGATTTATTAAGTAAGAGTAACTTGATTTGATTTGATTTGGTAATATTTTCAATTGGACAAAAACAAAAGATTGTTGACAGTAATTTTATGACTTTAAATTTGTTAGATTTGAACATGAAATAAGAAAAAATACTTTTCAAAATTAACATGTAGTTCTGAATTTATCATATTTAAATGAGGGATATGACTATATTTAATAGTTTGAAATCAAAATGAAATTAAATGAAAACATTTAGGACTAAGATGAAAGTTCTGAAATATTTAGGACCAAAATGAACTTAAAGACATACATTTAAGACTAATATGAGAATTTGACCTATTTTTTTATAATGATTCTTTCTTGGAGATATGCTTCTCATTTTATCTTTTTACGTTTTTTTTTTAATTAGTTATTTTGAAAAGAACCTAACATAAATTTGGATTATAAAAAATAAGTAGATAAAACAATGATAAATAAGTATTTTCTCACATATTAACAATACGATTTTTTGATGAAAAGAGAGTTAGGGGAGAGGAATGCTTTCTGAAAGTATATTTGGAAGTGGAATGGTGGAAACTAAAGTGTGATGGCTCATGTCTAGATAATGCCCCTATTGCTGCTTGTGGTGCTCTGCTAAGAGATTCCAATGATATTTGGATCAATGGCACTAAAGTTTGATGTTGTTTGTTGATAGTTTTCTTTGAAAAAAAAAA